>MJUU01041563.1:4788-25876 GCA_002080025.1 Modiolus philippinarum
AAAGGTGCAAGTAAAGCCCCCGGCAGGTCAAAAAGACCGGGTGGCAAAAAACAAATAAAGCCGGCAATGTCCTCCTCAATAAGCACCTTTTGTTTTTTTGGGGGGTCTTTTTTTTGTAAAAATATATTTTAATAAGTTAAGAAAACGTATTTTGTATTTCCCGATCAAAACAATGAAATATTTTCTTCTCTGGTAAGTTAAGATATAGAAAAGAATATTTATTTTTAGTTGTTTCAACAAGCGTATTTTTTGAGACCTGAAGTTCTGAAGATATAAGTTCTCTTTCCTTTTTACTAGGAAAATTATACACTACGTAGAAATTACAATTTAAACGACAGTCTTTAGGTATCCGAAAATAAGACTGACTCAAATAAATTACGCTCATTTTCTTGTGCCTTCCGCCTATAAAGTATTTTACAATAGAAGATTGATCTTGTTGTGAACAAATATAGTCGTCAAAAATTACGATTTTTTGTTTGTCACCGGCTTCGTCCTCGCAGTCGATGTCTTCAACTTTACCATTAGATAGATGTAATAAATCTTCCAGAGACACACCTAGTTTTTCCGCTATTTCCTCGAATCTTCGAATTAGTTCCTTGTAGTAATGTTGTTCTAAGTTCTTTGCGTAAAGAATAATTTTGTCGTAATACAATAAGGGTTTAAATAAAAGGTGCATTAGCAAATTTGTTTTGCCCGACCCGAACGGGCCCACGGCGAGTAAGCGGAAGTAATCACTCGGCATATTTTTTACTCCTTGTATTGTTTTAAAATTATTCGTATTAGACTTTTCTGAAAAATATACGGGAATCGTTGTCATTTTAAAACCCGAATATTTATTAGATGAAAAATTATGAGTGTATTTCAGGTGGGAGGGTGCATAACCGTTGTGGCAAGTAATAACGTTTGACTTTTATAATAAAAAATCAGGTAAAAAAAATGCTCGCATATGATTTAACCAATCTAAAAAAAATAAAAACAAAGGTGTTTGGTTTTTACGAAATACTTGATATTCAAGGGGAAATCGTATATTTTTATTATCCTTTTAGCAATATATTCGTTATAAGGAGAGTAACTGGTGACGACCTGTCAGACTTACTAGAAATATATAGGAATCAAAAGTGTAGAACCAGAGATACACGTCAGTGTTATGTATAACCCGTGTTATGTAACTTATGAGATGCTTAAACCGCAAGCAACGTAAAAAATGTGAGTGAACTAAGAATCTAGCCCGTTTTACCCGTCTCAACTGTAGTGAATAACAAATCTTACATGTTTGTTTATTCTCGTTAGTCCCGTGGATAGTAGTTGATATGGGAAAAAGCCGTAGGTTTTTGAAAACATGTTTTCAAAAACCTACGGCTTTTTCCCATACCAACTACTCATATTAGATTTTTTCTGTTGTGATATGTCAAAACGGTGACATGACTTGACGTGATATCGGAAAGAATATCAACTGTCGTCAGTCTACATTTCAGCTGACATTTTAAAGATATTGGAAGAATCCTGGAGCATTTCATATATAAGATATGTAGACATATAAATACGTTATAGCAAACTTACCTAGCCTTTTTAAATCCAAAAATACAAATTGAAAGTACATCTCCAATCTCAAAATCAGGAGTCAACCACAATACGTAAAGTAAACCTGAGACGTAACAAATCTGAGATCTTTGTTTGAAAATTAAGTATGGCAGTAAACCATGTTTCTTGGTTATCTGTTAGTTAGATACTAAATTAATCTATTTTGTAAAGGGTTCGGGTGCTTTATTGATGGCGTCATTCAGTCGTAATGTACTTCCCAAATATTTGTAAAAAGAAACAAAAATAAACAAGTCCTAATGCTGCTGACGAGGATTTCAATTTCCGAAATGGTCACACAGCTCATTAAAGTTTATTGCAGTTGGAGTTAACATATGTGTTATGGTCTTATGTTCATTTACTCCATATCCTTTCGTAAAATATCTAATACAGGTGTTTGTCTTTTAATGCAGTGTGGAGTTGGTAAAACAAGTCCTCGTGTTTGAGATGTATGCTCTTTATTTTCCTTAGATATGGTGTATTTGTACATGAGATTATATCTAATGTGTACACTTTGTTTATCTAAATTTATGTAATTCTAAACCTAAGGTTTAACTCCCTCCATCGTAGTTTTTCCTTAGCTATTTTTGATATTACTGATAATTCGGATTTTGTTTGGTTTTTTGCATTTTAAACATTTATTTAAATTGTTGATTTCCTATATTTAGGTCCTAGTGCTGCTTACGAGGAATCAATTTCCGAAAAGGCCATACAGCCCATTAAAATTTATTGCAGTTGGATTTAACATATATGTTATGGTCTCATGTTCCTTTACTCCATACCCTCTTGTAAAATATTTAGATAAGTAGGCACCGCTTTGGTTTTCCCAACAGTATAATATAGGCATCATGCAAATTAATAAAGTAAGCAATTCATTTATGAAGTACAGATATGTGGCATTGTTTAAGATTTAAGGACGACGACTGGTGGTAATTGTATGTCAAAACTCTACTAAAAGCGGTCATCTTAGGAGATTGATACTTATATGATGCAATGACACATTGACATTTAATTTGATATCATTTTAATAAAATCTGATGAAGTTATAATCAATTGATTGAACAATATATTTGGGTAAAGTCAGTGAAAACCAACCCCAGTCTAAAATGAACAATAGCAACATCGGAGAAACAAAAGCATAACATGATTATGGCACAAAAATTAGATTCGGTATAGTTACTAGACAAGTTACTATACAATACAGACGTACTCATTACTGTAATGATTAAATGGACTCGTGTGGTAGCTCCACTGAAATAATTTCGATACTAATAAGTAAATACCGAAGTAACATGATGCATTCACTATGAACCGTAGTTTTTCGAAAAATGAAGAATATGCATTATAAATTTAAGCATTTGAATAACCTATATTTTAAAGCTTTTGCTACAGCGATAACGCTTCTACAAAAGAAATCTTTTATGCAACTATATTTGTTATGTAATAACACTGAAATCATTACACGATAAATATTAAGTACATAACATGTAAAAATTCTACGATTTAAGTGGATAATCTGACGTCACTATATTTGAACAGCTATTTGTTTACCTTGACAGCGGGATACTATACTTGACGACGGGACTATACCACACGTGACTTCCGGTTTACTATACTTTGCCTCCTTTTGAGTTTGATTTCTTATAGTTATGTACTAAATTAATTACGGACTTCCCCCTCGGGAACCGTTTTCCTATAGTGTTATCTGGTGAAAATAGTATCCTCGCCTGTCGGCTCGTGAACTATACACCCCAAACAATACTATAGGAAAACGGTTCCCTCTGGAGAAGTCCATAATAGATTAATGGTACATATTACAATGGCATATTTCAGGATAAGAAGGCCTAAAGTAGTTAGTTCTGATGTTTCAGTTTTGTTTACTATTTGAAAATTTATCTTGAAATTCAAAGTATATACTTGCCATTGTAGAAACCGTTAACAATGACTCTTCAAAGGGAAAACAAAATTTTAGCAAAAATCGCCTTATCTGATAGATACCTCCATATAAATATTTTAAATCCGATTTCAGTAGTAGCTTTTACACTTGCAGTCGGATAAAGTTTTAAATTGAAATGTATGAATACCAGGGATATCAATTTACAGGCTATAATTTTCTGCTTTTTAAAATTCGTTAAAAACGACTTTTACTACCTCAGATATAGAAGGGACAAAAATACTGTAATTAAAAAAAAAGATATATAAAATGTAAACACAAAACTGAGATGTATTTTCGAAGTTCAACTATTGTAAAAGGGTATAACTTAACAAAATGTCCTTTGGCTCTTTTTCATGAATGAAATATTTATGATTTTGCCTATGGTCATACGTGCTGTTTGTTTTAGTGGTGCAAAACTGTCTTTAAACATGTACGCATGATACCGCCGATGTCTACTGAAATACATGTCGGCTCTTTACCAAACCCTTTGGGAAGTTTTGAGTTTGATATTTCTTCCGTAGTGCGATAGTGTTTCACCAGCAGACTAGGTTCCGTTAGCTAGCCGACAGTTAAGTGGCGAGCACTCTTTGACCCATATTTCTTTTTCATGATAGTGGTCATATAGTTAGTAGTCTACCTGTATTTAGTATTACTAGTATTCGTCTGTTTATTATACTATAGGGATACTGGATAAAGAAAAGGGAGTTTTAGTTACCCATAAACTGGTTTAACCTTACCGCTGGCTTTTGCAAGTGCCGGTATTAAGTCCGGCTATCCCGAGTTCCTATTAATATCTTTGTTTGTCTCTTGTTTTCATTGGTGTTTTTGTTTGTGAATTGCGGCATGTGATTGTAGTTTTCGGTCATTGTAGAGGTTTTCTGTTATCCTTTGTTTGTAATACATGGAGCAAAAATAATTGTAAAAAAAACTTTGCCAATTAATTTAATGTTTATGAATGAAACATGCATGTAGCGTCAGTCGATATCTGGCAATTTAATCCGCTCAACCCAGTGATAGGGACCGTCTTGAAATTACTATGAGGTATGCAAAGCTCATTGTTGCAGGTATACAGTGAAAAACAACATTAAAATCTTGGTTCCTTGGTTTGGTTTTACCGAAAAACCATGAATTTGTAGAGACTTTGTCTCATGTGCATTTACTCCATATCCTTTTATTCACCATTTTGAATATGTTTGGACATTTATCAATTATAATGAATTGTTACTATAAATTCTGGTTGTTATTTTTGAAGGGAAATAAGGAAAGCAAATAAATACCAATAAATATCCTGCTTAATCGCATGTTAATCTGACCATAAACATCATATTCATTGGGTCCATTGCATCCATCCATTATTAATTCGAGATAATATCAATTACAGTATAACTATTTAGATACATTACGATTGTAATTATGCTTAAATGTTTTAATGAACCGAACATCATTTCAATTAGCCATGTCATGACCATCATTATATGGACATAATGGAATATTGAAATATTTACTTGACATATCCCAGTGTCATTATAACTTAATCTTGTGGGAATGAAAGGAGGGACTGTAAAAGTACATGTATGTGTAAATTATAAAAACCCCCCTTTAATGTGATTAATATCCCGAAAGCACTTTTGGAATATGATTTTTGCAACGGTTTTTGTTTAATGTTATTTTGTATTACTTTGATTACTTATTTATCATATAGTAATCACTATTGTTAAATTTTGTAGATATTTTACTTCATGATAACAATAAAATTTTGAATTTGTACTATTTAAATGGACATATTTGACCTGATGCTTTAGGGTATTTGCAACAGTGACGTAAGCCTTATTAAACTTGGTCTATTGTAGGCTTAATTGCTAGTGCCGGTACCAAGTCCTACTGTACCGAGTTCCTATTGTTGTTAACGTTTGTCTTTTGTCTTATTTGTGTTATTCCTGTGTAGGTCCCTGGCAGATTCGGCATGTAATAATATTTTTCAGCCATTGTGAATGTTTCCTGTCATCTCTTTTATTTCATGTAAGATAAAGACTTAAAAAAAAAAAACCTTCACATTTTTATGAAAGAATTGATGTCTTATGTTGTAGTTTGTTTACTATATAAATCATCAAGTTGTTTTATTTCTATTATGAATTATTTCCAGTATTCTGCACTTTGAGATCTAAAGAATGATAAAGAATTAGATTTAAATTTCAGTTAAAGCTGCAATAGTAACATTGATTTTTATGTAGTTTGAATGATAAATTGTAACTATGATACTGTCTTATTGAATTCTTTCCTGTATATATGGATTACAATTGATATACTATAATTGAATTAAAAAGACATCTTTTTCAAAAATATATATGTGTTCAACACAAATAAAATTATTTTATGGCACTTCAATTTTTCATGGGAGTTCACACTTAGATTACCTTAGATCGTATAAATGTCTTCATTTTATTTTCGTGAAATCTACCGTTTCTTATGCAACTTGAGTATTAATTGTATCTTGTGACTGTCTTGCGTCCTTCTTTTTTCTGTTTTTCTGTATTCCCGTTCTTGCCATGTCTATGGACTAATTTTCAATCATCACTTCCCTTGTCCCGTCTATATTCAACTGCCGTTGTGCTATGCTAAAGAAGACCGAATTCGCAAAAATTCATGCTTAGCGCCAATGATAAATCAAAATCAAATAGGGCTCGAAGTTCAGTCTACGTTGCGAGCGAAACTTAAGTAAAGTTCTCATCGTGTAAGTACCAAAATGCCTTAAAAGTGATTCAAGAAACACATTATTTGAAAAACGACGTAAATAAATGTACTTTAAAAGTTGAAAACAGCATTACTAAAATACCGAGAATCCGTATAAGTAAACAACCTTTCAATAATGAGTAAGAAATCGAATGGTATAGGAATGCAGAAATAAGCAAAACAATTATGAACAAAAATAGAGTTAAGATGACAATTTATTCAACTCTGAAGACGTTTAAGCTATCAGTTTGTATCCGTCGTTGTTCGCCCTTCTTCCGTCCCACAACATATTCAAAATATGAATAAGAAAGGAATGGGGAAAATGTCCAGGAGAAAACATCCAATCTCCAGGTTAAAACAACCAAAAGGGGTCAACGTGCGTATGGTCTTCAACAGTGAGGAACCTCAGACCATATAGCAAGCCCTAGATGGCCCCCAAAAAAGAAAAAAAATGAATACAAATAAATCAATAGAAACATACTAGTACAACATCCAATAACCCGAATATCAAGAAACTAAAATTCTATAAGAAGACAAGGACAAGCCAATGACAAACTTATTCCTGAAAAGTCTTCTTTAAAACTGCTGGGCAAATTGTAACCAAACATGTTATGACTCATCACCATGTAATGCAACAATGAAGGAATATGGAGTAAATACACATGAGATAAAGCCTCCAAAAATACATGGTAAAAACCAAGCACTATAACAACACTCTTGAAATCCATAACATTCTATAGTCTTGTCTTCGGAACTAGAATGTTTCGGTTGGAGGTGAACACGGACGGAATAACACTTAATTACAGTATATCCCACTAAAGCGCGTGATACAATAATTATCAATTATCATCAGTTCTCGATACTGCCGTACGTTTTCTTACTTAGTCTCTCTCTCTCTAATTGCTTCGCAATTTGTTGTCACGTCTATTTAATTGTATGAAAAAGACAGGTGCTTTGATGAAAATGAAAAGTAGTCTAAATTTGGGAAATACAGTTATTGTAATAGCGATAAACAATATTAATGAATAACCGATGAATGAAATATATTTGTTGCCTTTGTCTTAGATCACTTCAATTATTTACACCATATGCACATTCACAAACTTACAAATTAATCGAGGTATGATCAGTCCAATAGTACATGTATATCATTTACAATAACCCTGTTAATCCTTCTTTCCCGGATTTGACTCGTCTTTATATTACAATTTACTATCAATTATTGTGGTTCTCATTACAATCTATGAATTACTTCGACATCTCATTCAATTAGTTATTATCTATCTGTATAAAATCTTGAAGGTCTTTAATATACCTATTATGAAAACTGAATATGATCCAGTATCAATATTTCCTGATTTAGTATTATGAAGGCTATCCATTAATACCGGAGGTCATCTTACATAGAAAAAACATCTTTCCTTCAGCAAAGCTGAACATTATAAAAGAAACAAAATCGACAAATCTAGTTTGTACACATCTTATCATGAAAAATATGGAAACGCTTTCCTCATTGTCAGAAGTCATTCCATATTTTTTGTAATAAGATTAATAGTCTTTGATATTTTGCATGAAAATCGAGGAATTTTAGCCTTGGGGTTTTTATTTGAGATTACAAATGCAAATCATGAAAATAGAAATAAAATAATTTAATCTAGAGATAATTGGTAATTATATAAATGTATTTTTCATGTATAGGGAATAAAAAGTAATTGTATATGTAAACCTTTATTATCCCCGCACTTTTCTGAAGAAAATCTGTCCGTCCATCTGTCCTTTAGATGAACCTTGTCAGTGGAACTCCTCCCTCATTTTTGGATTTATGGATTTAATTTTGTTACAGAATTGTTGCATACAGTCTGCAGATGTGCAATAAACTTTCGGATTTTTGATATTGGTCTTGGTGCAAACAAGAGGCCCCAAGATGTCAATTTTTACACATGTGAGCTTGTCAGTGGAACTCCCCCTACATTTTTGAATTTATGGATTTAATTTTGTAATAGAACTGTTACATACAGTGTGCAGTTGTGCAATAAGCTTTCCGATTTTTCATATTGGTCATTGTCCAAACAAGAGGCCCTAAGGTGTCTATCTTGACACGTGAGCTTTTCAGTGGAACTAATCTTATTAATTTAATTTTATATAGAATTGTTGCATATAGTCTGCAGATGTGAAATAAGCTTTCAGATTTTTGATATTGGTCTTGGTGCAAACAAAAGCCCCAAGCTGTCAATCTTCACCCATGTGAGCTTGTCAGTGGAACTCCTCCTACATCTTTGGATTTATGGATTTAATTTTGTAATAGAATTGTTGCAAATAGTCTGCAGATGAATAATAAGCTTTTGGATTTTTGATATTGGTCTTGGTGCAAACAAGAGGCCCAAGATGTCGATTTTGACACATGTGAGCTTGTCAGTGGAACTGTGTATTCTGTGTCAAACAGGGAAGTGCGGGGATGGCCATCATTTCTGATGGCACCACTTCTAGTTTGAAATGTATTGATATTATCAATATGTAAAAAGTGAATATTTGGAAAACATAAAAAATTACAAAAAGGTCAGTTAAAGTATGATCCAGACAAATTATATGAATACAAATATACATTACACTGAGACATACTTAAAATATTACAAAATGACTAAATACCGAATGTGACTTTAAATTCTGCATATGCGCATTTTGACAACTAATGACTCTTAAACTAATTTATCTTCAGTGAAGATAAAATCTAAACGTTTGGAAGACCTCTGGACTTCGATTTTTGTGAATTTCACCCCTTTGTTCCTTCGGTATTCTACTGCCGTTGTATCATAAATCCAAAATCATGGCAATTCACAGCAACACGAATTGAGACAGTATAACAAAGACAAAACAAATAAACAAAAAAGAACAAGCACGTCACAAAACTAAAGCACTAGCAGTGTGAACCCCTATAAAAACTGAGGTATTATCAGGTGCTTCGGAAGGGTAAGCATGATCTGCTCCACGCGTGGCACCTGTCACACTGCCAGTGAAAAGTCTGGTTTTGTCACAGTCGGTGTTAGTCAGTCCGATAACAATCTCTTGATCTACACAAAGATATCTGTTCTCATTTGTGAAACAGAAACATCGTAATGGTCTGTCAAATCGTGGTGACGACCGTAAAACTTATGTAGCGACAATTGCAACAGTGAATGAACATACCCTTGATGTATAAGTTTTTGAGACAGTGTTCTCGCTCTGTTGACAAAATCGCTGTACGAACTACAGGCACGGCAATAGCGAATGAGTTGTGAAATGTGCACGCCATTTGCCGAAGGAGTGGGAATATTGCTGCTCAAAAACGGGAAGTTCACTATTGGAAAGTCGAAATCATCACGCTTGTCGTAAAGTTTTGTTTTCAGACGTCCAGAGTTGTCAGTGTAGAGGTATAGGTCCAGGTATGATGCTGATGATGATGTATCTGAGGTCTCTTTAATATCGAGTTCAAAGGGGATATAAGATGAATGTTATCCTTAAATTGAGGATTGTTCAATATAAGAACATCATCAATATAACGGAAACTGAAATTAAAGGATTTGGCTAGCTTATTGTCTTTTTTCTGAACTAGCCCTTGTATGAACCTGGCTTCATACGAATAAAGAAACAAATCTGCTAAAAGTGGCGCACAATTAGTCCCCATAGGTATCCCTATTGTCGGCTGGAAAACTTGTCCTCCAAATTCTACAAATACAAATCCCTATTGTCTGCTGGAAAACTTGTCCTCCACATTCTACAAATATCTTATCAATCAAGAATACCAGCATTGCAATGACACCCTCCTCTGTATACTTTTTTGTGTGAATCAGTGTGATGTTTAACAAAATATGCCCTATCTTTACCTATCACTAAATATGAATATCTTCTTTCACCCTTTTTAATACAGAAAGACTGATGTATTCAATCCCGGAGTACTGACTTAAGCTTATCGCGTGGAATAGTAGTATAGAGAGTAGAAAAATCAAATTTTTTCACACTGTTGCAGTGGTTGGGTTCAGTTGAAGATAGATATTCTAATAAGTCTTTTGAGTTTTTGAGAATCCACATCTGATTCACTCCACTTGTTGAGTATACTTATCACTATATATCTTGAGGCCATCTTTGACTGCAGTAAGTAATGAAGTGAGAAGCTTAGAAAGGGGTTTTGTTGCGCATTTGGCAAACCCAGCAATGTATCTGTTGGTAAGGGCATTTATGTAATTTAGGTACCCAGTAGATACAAAACAGGTTGTTGTTCTCTTCACTCAAACTGATACCAAAGGAAGACAAAAAAAAAGATATGATTTCGAGCATTTTCAACCTATTAAAGTTTATACTGAAATATTGTAAGCTAAGTTTTCTGTATAGAGACATGTTTTCACTTCGTAGGATGAGGCCAATTTTATCTAGAATGCCATCGGATTAAAGCTTTTTTCATATAATATCATATGAAATGCAACTGATATGAAAGGTTTTACACTTGATACTTTGAAACATTGAACTAACTTACAACATGCAATAACCATTGTTATCAATGGCACCTACTGTAATTTTTTCTACCGAAAACACATATTGTTATTTTCTTTTTAAGGGAAATTATGTTTAGCGACAATTTGATTTTATTTATTTTCGTCATACTGAGCATAAAGCATGAATATGTAATTTGATAAATACAGTTGAATGATATGATTATTACATTACTTCACAAAAAGCCATAAAGTGTTCAAAAATAAAATCAAAAAGATGCCTTTTTTGTACTTCATACTTATTTTGGTTTGAAGATATTTACTTTAGGATTTATCTATTAAATTCATTTTGTTATTCAAATTTTATATGAAGTTCTGATAGACAAATGGAGTTATTATTTGAAAAAAAAATGAATAAAAGACATTGTGATTAATTAACTACGTACAAAATGTATCTTTTTATCGATGATCTTAACAATCTTCTTAAGTACATACATTTACCTCGTTATAGCATTTTATTTACATTTTGTCGATGAATCTTCTATTTCACTGGTGGTCCCCGAGGGTATTCACCGACTCTGTGATCACTACTACAGTTCCAGCCCGAAAAGCAATTTTATTTTGAAACTTGGAGTCTGTAAATTTTAGAAAATTTTGAAAGATAAACGCAAAGGGCATCTTCGTACATAGCTGCGTACACAGCTTCCTATTTTGCTTTTTACGTGGACACTATTGGTATTTTTTAACCTTTTGACTGACATTGTATCCGTTTTCAGTTGTTTAAGATCTATTTTGATTTAAGGGTGTTTACCTGGGATAGGAGGAGATAACTCTGTTTTTCACTTTTTTATTACTTACATAAACAAATAGAATCATTACAATAGATATTATTAAAATTCTAAAATTGTAAATTTTTTTCCATACAGCAAATAAATATTAATTTTGTCGTGAAAACAAATACCCAACACCCAGTTATTTATAATGAGTGCATTTTACTCTACATTTTTTCATTGCTGTCCAAAGATGATGAAAATATGTAAAAGTCGGATTTATTCCAAGGGAGGTAATTTATAGCACAGATTCTGCAATTTTATTGATTTTTACACACTTTATTCTATATTAAGAAAAAAAAATGGGACGATGGAATTTTCTAAAATTTTAATATATCTTACATATACTAATTGTCTTTCTGTTCTCAGTTTTTTGTGAAAATCAAACGACAGAATGTTTTACAAGGATTGTTTAATAGTGAAACAAAAATAGAGTAAAAATTTCAGCCTATACTATTCAGAACACCCATGTATTTCAGTTCAAACTATTTAAATGTACTATCATTATTCATGCTTACTTTCACACATGTCTAAACTACAGTATTTTGCATTTTAAATAATCTTAAATCAAATAAAAATTTAATTGGAGCCAATTTTATACACCACAATTAAGTCCTGAACGCACCAAATAATGAGGAAACAGGGTATCTCTGATGACCACCAGACATAAATTGGGATGGTAAAAATTGCTGAAAATTGCTGAAAGTCGACATAAACATGTGTAGTTTTAATACTGAAAATATTAAGAAAATTAAACGAGTGGAAAATTTTAGGCTTCCCCAGGTCTATCCCCTTAAATGCATATGATGTCATCAATTATTTATGAGTGTAGTTCAGATCGAAAGACTTACAAGAACTGATATTCAGAGTTCTAGTGCTTTGGTTGTAGGCGCCCTGGTTCATTTTTGTTTATTTGTAATGTTTCTGGTGTTGGGTTAAATATGAATTGGTGTGTTTTGGATATACTATTTGAGAATTTTCCTTTTTTCCCCGTTTGCTTTGAAATTCATATATCAAAATTGAAAAGATAACAGAAAACACCAAAATGACCAAAACTAAAATAACAGACCACAATCCACAATAGAACTGCCAATGAAAAACAAACGAAAAACAAAAGATGTTTAAAAAAGTATAAAAGTGGACAGAGAACAAATAACTGACAGGATTAAAATAAAAACCAAATTGGCTACGGGTATAGCTTTGTACGAACAAGAAAGTCTCTAATTTTAAATTTTTACAAAATTAACGTTCTTCAACTTGCAAAGTAAAATTTGATTTTCGGCAGTTACCCAAGTACTGACTAATGGTTTGATTGATACCCTCACAATCTGTCAGTAATGACAAATCAAGGCAACACAGATGTATTTACACAATCTAAATTGCTGAAAGCTACAGAAACCATTACAAGTTTAAACATATATATCATGTGACCATTATTCGTTTGAATCGATTAGGGTCTTTTGAGAGGAACTGCAAAGGACTCCGATTTTTCTGAAATTTCGGCTTTCTTTTTTTAATACTCAAATTATTAAGAAAGTATCATTGATGTCAAATTTAATGTTCCTTGTCTGTAAAACATTTCCACGCTTTCAGCATATAAATCACTATGACCTCCGCGTCAACCCATTTTCAATTTCAGTTAATACATAGTTTCCCTTTCTGGCAGTCAAAAATACCAAAGATTCATCTGAATCGAATATAAATTCAATGATCCATATATATATATGTAGTTATGTACAAGTTATGGTGTACTTGTCCATCCATGACGAGTTAATTAAGTGAGAATAGAGCCGTCAGACTAAACAACGGCAGTAAAATACCGAAGGAACAAGGGAAGCGATGACTACAAAAATCGAAGTTCAAAGACATAACAAAAATGGCAACAGAGAAAAACAAAGACGAAACAAAGACGTGAGACAGCTACAATACACGGAAATAAATATATAACATTAAGAACTAAGGCACTCACAGTGTGAACTCCCATGAAAACCGGGAGTGACATGAGGTGCTCCGGAAGGGTAAACATGTCCTGTTCCGCTACAAGCACCCGTCACACTATCATTGAGTCAATCCAGGATTGGGTCAAATCCGGTTATATCAAATCCGTGAAGACGTGAAATCGAGCTGAAATTGTCCGCTTTCATTTGGGACACAGACACGTCACTTTTGGGACAGTATTTTTGCTCTATTAAAAAAATCACTGTGTAAAGTAAGTGAGAACGGAACCGTCAGTCTAAAATAACAATCCAAGGACAATGGCAACGTCGCAAAAACAAAGTAAACTACATGCTCCACAGTAACGAATCAAGTGTGAAATGTACACTCCATAGGCTGGAGATGTAGGTAAAACGAATTATCAAAGAACAATGGCAACATCGTAAAAACCAAGTAACAGACAAAACATGAGTATGACACAAGAAAGAAACATACAAAGATGATCAAGACGGACCTAATAAAAACCATGGGTGATATCAGCTGAACCGGTAAATTAAAGTAGTAGACCTGAGGAGTATATGTTATCGGGCTCTTGACAGCTATGTATCGTAAATTTTCATCCTTCCCCATGGTTATATCAGCCTGCAGAGGCTTTCAGCAAAAGCCGTATCTAGTTGACCCGGATATATCAGAGGTTGACCTGGATATATCAAGGGATTCTCCCAAAGTTTTAAAGGCAATAACTTTTTTCAAAGGTTTCAAACGAAATCAAATTTGTAACAATAAACATCTATTGCATTTGCTCCTTCCTATTAGGTATTCAGAACAGAATCATGATTACACAAATAGATAAACTATATGTCAGAAAAATTGTAGAAACTAGGTCGTTGATATATCCTGCAGAGCTTTGACGTTTTCACACTATGACGTCATAAAAGCTCCAAGCAACGATAGAATGTCGTAACAACCAAAGGTTGCGGCAAAATTCAAAATCGACATTATTTAGAGAATTTCGGTCAAATTATTCACCCAATTACAAAGCCTTTGCCAATAAAATGATTAAAAAAACTACAAAACATGTTTTTAAGCTGAAAATTGCTGAAAAGGCGAGAATGGCATGTATGTCGAATTTCCCGCGCAACTGTGGGAGAATTTGAAAATTCAGTTCAATAATTACAAATCTAAAATGCAAAATAAAGGATGATAAACAAGTTATCGGGCTTTTGACAGCTGATGTATTATAAAATATCACCCCGCTCGCAAGAATATGAAGCTTAGGGCTCGTTCGCTACGCTTACTTGCCCCTTTGCTTCATATTCTTGCTCATGGGTTGATATTTTACGATATATTGCTGTCAAGAGCCCGATAACATATACATATCAGCCCGTTAGCCAGAATATGAAGCACAGGGGCGAGTGAGCGTAGCGAACGAGCCCCAAGCTTCATATTCTGGCGAGCGGGGTGACATTTTACAATACATCAGCTGTCAAAAGACCGATAACTTGATTATCATCCTTTATTTTGTAATTAAGATTTGTATTTATTGAAGTGAAGTTTCAAATTCTCCAAAAGATGCGCGGGAAATTTGACATACATTTTTATCTCACCTTTTCAGCAATTTTAAGCTTCAAGAACGTTTTGTAGTTTTTTATCATTTTATCGGCAAAGGTTTGGTAACTGGATTAATATTTTGACCGAACTACTTGAAAAAATGTCAATTTGAATGTTGCAGCAACCTTTGGTTGTTACGATATTCTATCGTTCCTTGGAGCATTTATGACGTGATAATGTGAAGACGTCAACGCTCTGCAGGATATATCAACGACCCAGTTTCTACAATTTTTGTGGCGTCTAGTTTATCTATTTGTGTAACCATGACTATGTTTTGAATACTTAATCGGAAAGAGCAAATGCAATAGAAGTTTATTTTTATCCGTTTGACTTCGTGTGAAAACTTGAATAAAAGTTTTTGCCTTCGACACGTTGGGAGAATCGCTTGATATATCCAGGTCAGCCTCTGTGTGATATATCCGGGTCAACCAGATATGGCTTTTGCGGAAGGGCTCTGCAGGCTGATATTTCCATGGGGAAGGATGATAAATGAGGAGATAGCTCCCTTTTACATGAAAAATATTTGTTGTGATTGGTATGAATAGAACAAAAGATTTATAAAATTTTTCATTTTCATTTTCAATTTTATCATGAAAATACACTCTTGTAATAAAACACTTCATAATCCCTGCATTATAATTTCCAGGTTTTGAATGGTATCTTAGAAATATTAAAATAAATGAAAGTCGGATATTTGACAAGGGATGTAATTCTTTCAACTTGACGTTCACTATCAAGGAATATTATCACTTTTTTGCAGTTTTCTTATCACTGTGAAAAAAAAATGGTACGTTGAATTTTTTTATCTTTAATTCCTCAGTTTTTTATGAAAATTGAATTTTTTGTTATGAAGAAATTGAATGAAACTCTTATCTGGTATCTACATTCTAAGAAGCAGTTCAGCAGTTAAGGGCTAAATAATGCATTTGGCTAATTAATACAGTTTCTTATTAATATATAGTACAGTAGTACATGTATACTGCTTATTGTGATTTCTGCACAGAATTTAAGACCCCTAAGACACAGGTGTATCTATGATCTCTAAATCAAAAATCTTACGGGGAAACTTTTTAATTTAATTTCTTAAGTATATTAGCACATACATTTGGAATGATGGCATCATGTTAGAAACTCGAAATAAAAATGATTTTGCATCGCAGAACCTCTCCATTGTTTACGTATTTCCTCACGTTCCTTGACACTTTATGACGTCGTAATGTTAAAAAAAACATGGTAGCTCTGCTGAAAGTATCAGAGACCTTATTTCCGTAGTTTTTCTTAACGTCTCGTTTATATTTTTTGTTAATTGGTGAGTGTAATTTGAATAAAAATCCAAAAGAACAGATGCTACAATTATCAGATTTATTTTTTATTTAACAAATAAAAAAGATGTTACTTGCCAAATGTTTGAATAATTCCTTGATAACTCAAAGTCAGTTTCTTCATAAGTTAGGATCAACTGGATATGGCTTTTACGAAAGTACTGTGCAGGCTGCAGGGAAAGACAATAAGTCATATAAATCATAGCAAATAAGCTGGGACATGTAAACCCAATATGCCGGCGCTGTTGGAATATTTATACAAGGAAATAAGAAGTTGACTACACGTATTTGAAAAGTGAAGTCAAAGCGTTTGTGCTACAGTTTAGTTTAAAGTCCCCTTGTCAATTTCACAATGAGATAAATAACAAAATACCGAAGTTAGAGTTAATTTATTTTCTGCATATGCGCATTTCGACAGCTTATGTCTCATCAGTGCAGATCAAACAAAAACATTTGGAAGTCCATTAATCAAAAAACGTGTAAAAGGTGAAAGAGAACAAATAACCAAAAGGATCTAAATAGAAAAGCCAAAATTCAGCTAAGGACAGAGCTATGCATGAAGGAGATACTCCTTTGTTTTAAACATAATTTTGTAAAATTTAGATATTGCAAGTTTCAATAAAATCGGTTTTTGGGTCAGCACCGAAGTACTGACTACTGGGTTGTTGAATACCCTCGGGGACTAACAGTCCACCAGCAGAGGCATCGGACCAGTGGTAATAAATAACAAAATACCGAAGTTACAGTTAATTTAAAGACCTGTGGTCTTTTTTCTTTAAAGGGGATCTTCTTCTTTGAATAGAACGATATATTTAAGTTTCATTGGCATTGGATGTAAGACATTTCTGAGTTATCATCCGGAAACAATTTTTCTGGTATTTTTTATTTTTTGCCATTGTGACTTTGGCCCACTTTTTCAATTTTGTTATTGAACAAGCATTCAACTTTAATTTAAATAGGATGTGAAATGTTTGAGTATAAACCGGAAAACCTATTTTCGGTCATAGTCGTCGACTTGACTCGAATGCAAAACATCAAATATAAGTAAATTACAAGAAAACATTTGAGCATGAAGCTAATGCCGACACTGATTTAGACGATTTTTTTTTATTTTAAACCAACCACACATATTGAAAGAAAACCATTTACAGACTATGCTAAGTATGTTGATAACGATAAAGTTGTTCCGGAAAAGCCATCTTATATATTAAAGCCATCTTATATATTTCACTAGGGCATTATTACCATATTTACGTCAAAGCTCAACATAAGTTACTTTAACAAATAATTTTTGCGAATTGTCTACAATTAATAAATGTCAATAGAACACAAAAGCTGATTTCGATGAGAGAAATAACAAAAGTACTGTCAATATTAAATTTTAACTACTTATTAAATATGTAAGACTCAAATCTGTGTCCTGTCGCTAATCTATGTCCGTCCGCTAATCTGTGTCCAAATTTGACGTCACAGACTTCACAAATCTATGACTGTCATTTTCCCAGCTAATCTGTGTCCTTTCACTCCGCAAATCTGTCCTTTTCAAAAAGATGATCTTTCGTCGGCCTTTGACACATATCGGCGTAAAATATATCCAGAATTAACAAAGGGCAAATATTTTAGAGTTTCAGCCTATTGCACAATTTCATGCAATTTTCTGTATTGAAACAAAACTGTTCTTCAATGTAAGATAAAACTAATTTGAAAATCGAATATACAGAAACCTAAAGGTAATACACCATGTAGATTAACCAATGAAAACCTCGTAAAAATATTGCGATCTTCAATTTCAAATGAAATTACAATTTTTAAAATGCCGTGAAAATACAAAGATTTGTCATCCCACTTTTTCCCATGAACAAAGTCGCTGCACTTTCATGGGGACACGTGGTGGTGGGTAGGAAGGACAGAAAACACAAACAGTCCAAAAACAAGTAGCAACTAGATTCGAGCTGGACGTCCATGCGCTAACCATTAGATTATGTTAGATTTTGATATCAAAATGATATTTATTTTTTGTTAGGACGTATTTATGTTTATTATATAGATCGCGGTGAAAGATTGAGATTTCCCAGTGGAAGAAAAGTGATAATTAACTGTGAAATTATTTTCCATAATTTCACTCTAGGAAGAGACGTCACAATAGACGTTGTCAACGTTGTTGTTAAGTAAACGTCACAGCGGATTAATCTTGAAAACGTAGTTCATGAAATGAATCATTAACGGAACCATCAAATATGCGTGGAGATCTATATAATAAAAACTATAACTAATCCTTGATTCTGATTATCGAAAATATTCAACTCATGATCGAAAAACTCTGTAATTCACTCATGCGCTGTGCGCATTCGTGAATTACTGCGTTATTCGATCATTCGTTGAATATTTTGCGATAATCAGAATCTTGGATTAGTTATAGTATAATTACTATAGTTTAATTTTACACATAATTTTTTAGTTAGAGGGTATTCATATTCATTTATTTGAATATTTTATATGTTACTCATATCCTTTGATATTCATTGATAGTTTGAGTTTTTGCATTAATAACGTGAAAAAGTACGATGTAATCCGAGTTTTCAGGAACCGATTCGCGGGATGTATGTGGTGTATTTTTTTCATTACCTTTTTATGGGTTTCAGAACATTCACGGGAAAATGATTTCCTAAATTAAAAAAAAAGTCACGGTGTTTTCATTACCCTGTGAAATTTCACTTGGTTTTCACGAGGTTTTCATTGACTTGTATTCCAGTGGTGAAAAAATTATTGATTATTGTTTACGTATACACCCAAAAAATTAAAATAAAAATCGTTGGTCATCATTGAAATAAGAGAAATAAAAAGCAAAACCGGTTAATTTCTGTAGTGGTATTTCTACGAATTTTTTAAATAAATTATTTCAATGACTTGATTTGTTGAGTTCACTTAAACTAATATTGCTTTTAAACGAAAGTATGGTACCATAGAATAGAAAAATGATAAACCTTTTAATCCGAAAAAAGTTTCTTAAGATTTGATATTTGAAAAAATACTATCCCGAAGACATTTAAAAAAGATTCTAACATGGCTCTAGTTAATCCTCAACCAGTATAATACTCGATAACCATATATTTCGCACATGCGTAAATGGAATCGGAATATGAGTAAACGGCATGAAAAACAACAATGTTTTTAATTTTGTTCGTCTTAGTTTTTGAAGGAAATAAAGGCTAAGAACAGTTTTTAACTAAATCATGCCATTGAGATACGTAAATGTATATTGTTTTGCTTATGATTTGAATTTTGAACTTGCATTTGTTTGAAAACGTCAGATTGTGTATTGTGACGTCATAAACAAAGACAGCAATGGAGTCGGGAAATCCGCCTTCTCTTAGGTCGCTTCAGAATGGGAAATTCAATTTTCTGTCATAACGCTCTGGGTTAAATTCGAATATAAAGGCCCAGTCCATGGTTAAATTTTCAATAACCATATACCTGCCATGAATTATTTCTTAAACATAGAATGGAGGTTTTCCAAACGGACACAGATTTGCGTATGGTGACGTCATAGGATATACTTTTGAAACTTGTGTACTGTGACGTGAGTATTGGACACAGATTAGCGAAAGGACATAGATTTGCGACAGGACACAGATTTGAGTCTTACAAATATAAATAATGTTTCTAATGATATTCATCAGATGCGTTCCATTTACTTTCTCCTTGAGCTTCTAAAAGTTAGCGACAATAACGTCTTGTCGTCACCTTTTATTTTGTAGCTGCGTACTTCATCCAGAGTATTGTTTGCAAAGAAAATCTCAACATTATGCACTGTATGTTGTAGTGAACCCTTCAAAGATTTTAAATTATAAGTAAATCTCTTTAAAAACATTTATCATAGTCTGCATTTAATAGTCTGTTGTGGTAACTTGGGTTAAGGAGTGTAGACAGATTCCAAAAGATCAAAAATTCATATCGAACATGATATTAATTTTCAGCCTGCATTTTGTAGAATTTTTTCAAAATAATTGACGGACCCTGGAGCAGTTACGATTTTAAATATGTAGACATATAAATACTTTAGAACAAAAAGTATTAGTCCGGTCATATTGAAATTCAGAATATAATAACATTAGATATATCTAAAATTATATGACACCCTGTATTTAGTAAACCTCAGACTATTCAAATCTAAAATCTTTGTTTGAAAATTCAGTCTGACAGAAAACTCTATTTCTTGGTTATTTGCCAGTCTGATACTTAATTAAACTGTCTTGTATAAGGTTCAGGTGCTATATCGATTGTTTCATTCAATCGCTTCGTATTTTCCAAATATTCCTAAAAAAGCCACAAAAGTAAACAAGTTTCTGATAAGTAGGCAACGCTTTAGTATTCCCAATAGTATATTGTAGGCTTCATACAAATTAAAAGAGTAACAAATCAATTTATGGGTGTTTTTGGTTTGTAAATACAAAAATACCGAAGTTGAATAAAAACAGTAAATCTAGTTATGTTGTACACGTGTTTCAAGGAGTAACCTCTCATATATATATTTGGCATTATGAAAGTTTTAGGAAGTTTGCTCAAATACTTTTAAGTAAAAAGCCAACAAAAAGCCGTTGTCATATGCTTTAAACTAATGATTCTCGATAACACTTTGGCATAAAATTAAATGCGTTAAATCACCTTTTTAATGAAATCTTG
>MJUU01041564.1:2415-71174 GCA_002080025.1 Modiolus philippinarum
ATTTTGCAATAAAAGCACCAAATCCCATCTCTGTACTGATTAATTCGGGCCTCAAACCCTATTTCTCTGTAATTTATGTTTACACACAAATATGAAGTGTTTTCGTAACTTTTTTACTTCCACGTAGTCGTCATGACATTATGATTCGCTGAGTATTATGAGCTTATAGTCTGATTATATGTAAACGGGTGCTTCGACTCTTATTTTTAATAAGCGGCGAGTCTCTTCAGTGGCCTCCGCTTTTGTTTGCAGATTAGTTTATTTATAATTGTATTTTACACACAATATATGTTTGACCATTTTGCAATAAAAGCACCAAATCCCATCTCTGTACTGATTAATTAGGGCCTCAAACCCTATTTCTCTGTAATTTATGTTTACACACAAATATTCAGTGTTTTCGTAATTTTTTTTTATTGGAGAATAAAAACATCATATAACTTTTACCCTGTTTTTCTTCTTTCATCAATAATTTGGAATTTTTATCAGAATATGCCTCTATGTCAGACGTATTGCCTCTATCCACCCTACATATATCTGTTTTCATTTTTGTAACTGGTAATCTGTTTTCATTTTTGTAACTGGTACCACGACAGTATTCGGATCTATTGCAGTGCATGTTGCATTCTATATAATATTTTACGAAAGGATATGGAGTAAATGAACATGAGACCATAACACATATGTTAGCTCCAACTGCAATAATTTTAATGAGCTGAATGGCTATTTCGGAAATTAATTCCTTATAATATAAGACCTTATCTTAACTTCTGCAATGTTTGATGATGCAAGTTGATTTGATTCACTAATTATGAACTTTAGATGCTTTGTTTTGGGTTGTTTTAACCTAGATATGGGATGTTGTATCCCTGACATTTACCCCATTTCCTTTTTTTATTTTGTTTACATGATGATGAAAGTAAAGTTAGTGTTTCAAAAAACATGAACACAAACTATATATTTCTCTCCATGTCGACGTTTTTTCAGTATAGCTATATATAGGTTCTTATTCATTATAAACGTTTAATACGTTTTAAAAGTACTATTATAAATATATGCACATTTTTCATTGTTCGCAATCCAAAAGAAAACTTTTTATCGTACAGGTGGTGATAATTTTGCAATTAATTGTTTACGTGTATTAATAAAAATCATAATTTATATTTGAAACCTTTCAAATAAAAGGACCGTCATTTTGTTGTAATGAATAATTTATTTCCGAGAGTTGAAGGTATTGTTTTTAAACTGTAAGGGCCAGGCAATTAATGATTAGTTTCACATTGAAGGAGTTAAAGTACATAAGGTTGCTTAGCTTTTATTTGTTTTAGTCTGACATTAAGATCGGATAAAAGACTAAAATATTAGTATCCAAATTTATATTTTATGCAAAGAGGTTATTACATTTAAACAGCTCACCCTTGTTCTGTCTTTCATCACATACGGCAAGCCATTTTCAATTTATGATGATAAAATAAGATGAAGTCTCTTACTCGATGACCAGAATTTTTTCATCTCAATTACAGTCGGATAACTGTTAAAGTATACTGGACTTGTATCGTTTGATGCCATTCCGCCTGAACCTGCATGCTTCCTGTCTTGAATTTTGGAAAAAGAAACTTACTAGTTCCGGAGGATGATGTTTTTATTTCTTAAACTCACAGCGCAGCGACCTTTATCAGCGGGAAATCTAGTGGTATAAAATTATCTCTATTCTAGAAAAGCTCTTCTGTGATTATAAGATTTTCTGATCAAAATAAGAGCATGGCGACGAAAGTAAACAACATACAAATTGTTAAGATTAAAAAAAGAAACAGACGAATACAATATTTAGTTCAAACGTCATTCAATTACCAGACCTTTGCTCTGTAGAGAAAAATGATTAAACTTGTCCATAAGAAGGACTGATACGAGAATTTCTTAAATAATTAACCCTCGTGAAAAAAATATTCAATTGACAGACTGGTCAAAATCAATTGCTATCGGGTGTTAAAATGCATGTACCCTGACAAAATTTTATGTACATTTATAGACCACTTTAGTGACGATTACTGCGTAAGAAACGATGTCATCCAAAAGGTCTTTCGTTGTTGCTAAGAAAATTATGTTGTCCTGTAACAGCACCATTTACTTTTTATACCAGGTAATCATCATCACAAGATTTCATTGGTTCAATGGTCAAGTCTACGTATCGATCAGGAAAAAGAGGCGTGTCTTCATTGAAAGAAACCACGTGTATGAGTGAGTAGTAATCGATTTTGTAAACAAAAATGGAAAGTAAAACAGCGAAATATTTTTTTGTTAATTTATTGAATCTGAACCGCTACATGTACCCTGCCGAAAATCGGCACATGAAAAGATGATTATTTAAAGAAAAAGCATATTTTTCTGGTCAATGTCACGGTCCGATCCACAAGTCTCTATAAGAGGAAAATTATCAAAAATATCATTTTTCTTCTAAAATATGCAAAGTACATTCAGTCAAAAATGTTTTGTCATTTGTTTATGTAGAAGTCTGTCATATGCACATGAAAAAGTAGAATATTTTACATTATAAGTAACTTTTAAAGCACCTAACAACAGACCTAAACAATGTAATCGACTTTTTTATCTTTTCTAAACGAGAGCTCACATTCTTTTGTTTAAATACCACTGGATATTGGACTGTTATTAGACCTCCATGGTCAATCTTTGTGCCAAATGATAACTTTTTTATTACATATTACATCCCGTAATATTGAGAGAAGAAAGTTATGTATGTTGGAGAAAATGTCATTTACACAAGAACACAATCATTGTTGGGAGAACATTTTATTCTTATATCGGGTTATGGTTAAATTTATCATCTTGGATTATATTTTGCATGTGCAACAGATGTCCAGACTTTCTAGGGTATAGGATATTGGGACCCCCTAAACAAGCCTCACCTGAGACAAAGTCCAGAAGATGATGAGCAGACCCACTCAATTATCTTGTTAGTTTACCTGTGTAATACGTTTCTTCTTTATTAACCTACAAAAGTAATTACTCAAGTTTGTTGAAATGATACATTCCCTACTCTTTAAACTCAATAAATTGATTAATTATCAAAGTACATTTATTTAGAGAACAAATAGTTTGCATCGTTGATTGAGAAACTGTGTGATTTTGTTTAGTCTGCTTAAGGTTTTACAATCATTCATGCACTGGATGCGAACGCAATTATGTTACAGGTTGCAAGAAACAAAAGGAGTTCATCGTGGCAGTTCCTGAAAAGGGTTTAACAAGAATAATAGTCCCAGAATTCGAAACCTCTAAAATGAGTATATTATATATGATAGTAAAAGCTTCTGGGGGTATCAACGTCACTGTCGTTCAATTTTGGTAAGACAAATTAAATTTCCATAGGCTAAGGTTTTAATTGGACTGTGGCTTATAATAATTATATCAGGCAAAATACACAATCTATGATGGCCAAATTAAATAATTTCTACTCGGGGAAAAGACGGAGTATTAGACTCCACTAAATATTTGCCATATCCGTTCACTTCATGTGACGATAAACTTTTCTCATAGTGGCACGTCTGCCAATTAGTGGTGACCCAACTTTAAAGTCTAATAAGAAATTTCCATCGCCTCACATAACTAGGGTATGCAAATTACCAATTTTGCCCGTCAGATCCTCAGGCATTCATGTCATCATTGATGAGGCTTCAGTATTTTGCACGAGCAGCGTGGATCACTGAATCTTTATGCTGTCTAATCGGGAAGTATTTGATGATCACGTAAGCGTTAAAGAACTCGGATATTGTCAATAATGCCAATTAAATGCAAAGTGAAAGTGTATAAGTACTACTTTTGCTTATTCCAGCAGCTGGTTGTTCATTCAGTAGAGTCTAACCTTGTAGAAGTTATCTTTTACCTTGGCCGAGATCAATAATGCTGATACGTTTTGGCCAGATAATTCTATGTATTCTTCTTAAGAATTGGTATATGAAGGATTGTATCGTCATGTCTAAGGCTACAGTCGCTCTGCAAGTTTCAGCTCAATAAAAAAAGGACAGCTTTTACGCTGGAATTGAATATCCATATCCTGTTCATATTGGATTTCGAAATCCCTCTTCCATTCAATACCTTTTTCAACATGTTGTAGGCTGTATTGGCTTTCCTTATTCCTTGAGAGGTTACTCCTTGAAACAGCATAACTTAATTAACTGTTTGATATGCAACTTCGGTATTTTTGTATTTTGAAACCATTGCACCGATGCCACTGCTGGTGGACCAGAGGTCCCCGGGGGTATTCACCAGTCCAATAGTCAGACTAGTCTGACATGAAAATTTACCTCGCAATTTATAGAAATTTACTGTTTAATCAAAATTGTAACCTCTCAAAAATATTATGGCTTCATTCCGTGTATGGCACTCGGTAGATGTCCTTAGTACTGAATTTGGCTTCCTCTTTCTATATTTTTGGTATTGAGTACTTCTTATTTTGACCAATTTTGGATTAGGGCTTTCCATATTATTTGATTTTAATGCTGCTGATGAGAGGTTACTCATTGAAACTCGTGTACATCATAACTAAATTAACTGTTTGATATGCAACTTCGGTATTTTTGTATTTTATTCATATACATTGATTTCTTTGTATGTGTTTCTTGAGGTGTAAACAACACTTTCTTAATAGATCAATTATGTTACATCATCCAATACACCATCCTCTAGAACAATAGGTTCTGTATTGTTGGCGTTGATTCGCATGCCTTTTCTCATTTCTCTGTTGATTTTAAGCCCTTTTGATTCTGATACAGTTTCACGGGTTGCTGTCTTGTTCTTAATCTGGCTATATTTATGTGAGAGAAGAAGAAAGCCATCTGCGAAATCAAGGTCGTCAAGCTGTTCTAACTTAGTTCACTTGATTCTTTTTTGTGTCCTTCTTAGCTTCTTAGCCCCCTTCATCAAGAAATCGATGGCCATCAAAAAGAAGAAAGGTGATAGAATGAAACCAATTCAATAGATGCATCAAATTTTATAAATAAAGATACTGTTCTGAATACTGTAAGCCATCTTTTTTTTAAATACAAATTACAAAATTAAACGAGACTCACCTTGGTTAGAGTCGATGTTTGATTTGGATTCTATGAGTCATAGAATCGCTGTAGGGATTAAATGAGATCGTGTTTGCGCATGTAACATATCAACATTTAAAGAAAGTTTTTGTCATTCAAAATTTTATGGCCAAACATATGGCATGTATGGTATAAGTATTTCGAGTATTACATACCCTTAATAGTACGAGACTCACCCATGTCCTGTAGGGTGGGAGGGAGGCATTTAATCCCTACAGCGATTCTATGACTCATAGAATCCAAATCAAACATCGACTCTAACCAAGGTGAGTCTCGTTTAATTTTGTAATTCTATTACGTCATATCAGTTCCGGGATTAAATGAGACTTTAAAGCAACTGACAAAAACGTCCTTTGTTCAAACTCTATGAATATGTACTTACATAAACAACTTCATATTATTGAAGGACAGCTGACACAAATGGATCATCCGTCACTATTTTCTTGTCATAAAACTTGGAAAATGTTCGCTCATTTGACCATCCTGCTTTTTCGAGTATGTTTTGGATCGGCACTGCCTTTAGTTTTGCTCTGGAAGTAGAGGCTGCACGAACACTATGTGCTCCATATATTTTTGTATCTATGCCTGATTTATGTAAAACTGTTTTTATCCATCTAGCAATAGTATCTTTACTAACGTCTTTGTAAGGCTGACTAGTAATTTTGACCTGTTTTGACGCAACTGTTTGGTTCTGTACAAATATTCCTTCAATACTGTAAAAACACAAAGCCTCCTATCTGGAAGATAAGCTTTCAAATGAATTTCTGGGTTCCTATACTCAGGTCTAGTTTGTTTCAACAAACCCTCAATTTCAATTAGAAATTCAGAACTAGATTTATGTACATTATTTACACTTAAAAGATGAAACGACTGGGGTTTAGTGGCACACGTTAGAGCTATCAGCATACATAATTTTAGAGAATTAACTGGAGAAAGTTTCCTTAGGTAACACAAAACTTTAGAAACATCCCACGTATGTGTGCATCTAGGTAACGTTGGTCTTAACTTAAATACTCCCTTCATATAACGTGTCACCAAAGGATGTGATCCAACTAAATGTCCATCACATTTTATTCCTAGAGCCGACAAAGCACCTCTGGCTGTATTAAGAGAACTGTATCCCAGATCCTTTTCAAATAAACTTGTAAAAAAGTTTCAATACGTTATCTAAAGTTGGTCGAACTGAATTAACCTTTTTTTCACTACAGTAGTGAAACCATCTCTTTTTGAAAGTCTGATATTGTTTTTTAGTATTATGTTTCCATGACGACATGATAATGTTAACTGTTTGTTTAGAAAGCCCTCGTTTTCTGTATAAATTCCTGACACACGACAGGCTATTAGAACTACTGTTTCCTGCAGTGGGTGTATTTAGTCTTGGTACGGAATTTTTAACAAGTTTTTCGTTTTTGGAGTAATCATTGGATTGTCTGTCAGTAGTTCCATCAGCCTTGTAAACCAAGGTTGAGTCGGCCAAAGAGGAGCTATGACTATTCCTTTTGTTTTTTCCATCCTTATTTTCTGAACACAAGAACCCAGTAGACTGAAAGGTGGAAAAATGTATATAAAATTAAAATCTTTCCAATTTAGGGTAAAAGCATCTATAAATGAAGCAAGTGGATCTGGTTTTCATGCACAAAATTTTTCAATTTGAAAATTGAGCCTAGAAGTAAATAAGTCTATTCCGGGTGTACCCCATTTTTATGTAATTTTCTGAAAAACGTTTTCTTTTAATTTCCATTCAGTTTGGTCATTAAAGAGACGTGATTTTTTTATCTGCTTCAATATTACATTTTCCTGGAATATGAGAGCATGATAACCAGATCCCATTTTCAATACACCATAACCAGATATCCCTACTGATTTTGTTGCAGTTAAATGATTTCGTGCCTCCCATATTATTAATGTAGGCGACTGCAGTTGAGTTATCAGTTAGAACTTTTACGATAGACGATGTACTTTCTATTAATAATCCAAAATTCAAGGAATATTTACACCAGATCTATCCCAATGAGCTTGAAATTAAAGAGACTACTGATACACCTACCTCAGCTTCGTATTTAGATCTTTTAATTTACATTGACGAAAATGGACGTTTGAAATCTAAGCTGTATGACAAACGTGATGATTTTAACTTCCCAATTGTGAACTTTCCCTTTCTGAGCAGCAATATACCTACCTCTCCAGCCTATGGAGTGTACATTTCACAGTTGATTCGTTACTGTCGGGCATGCAGTTTATACAGTGACTTTTTAGTTAGAGCAAAAACACTGTCCCAAAAGCTGCTTAGTCAGGGATTTGTTCAGCCTTTGTTACTTTCATCCCTTCAGAAATTCTATGGCCGTCCCATGACATCATTGACAGATATGACGTGTCTGTGTCCCAAATAAAAACGGACATTTTTAGCTAGATTTCACGTCTTCACGGATTTGACATAACCGGATTTGACTCAACCCCGGATTGACTCACTGATAGTGTGACGGGTGCCGCTAGCGGAGCAGGACATGCTTTCCCTTCCGGAGCACCTGATGTCACTCCCGGTTTTCATGGGAGTTCACACTATGAGTGCCTTAGTTCTTAATGTTATCTTTTTATTTCCGTGCATTGTAGCTATCTCACGTCCTAGTTTTGTCTTTGTTTTATCTGTTACCGTTTTTGCCATGTCTTTGGACTTCGATTTTTGTAGGCATCGCTTCCCTTGTTCCTTCGGTATTCTACTGCCGTTGTTACATGACTGTTTCCTATTTTTCCCTTGAATGAATAAAGTGTAAACTTAATAGCTAACATTTCTAAGTAATTAATGTGGTTTTCTTGTTCATTATTTGTCCATTGACCCCCTATTTTAACCTTGCCTAACACAGCACCCCATCCTAAATTGTATGCATCAGTCTCAATTATGAAATCAGGGTTGCCATGAGAAATTTTTCTCTTTTGAGTGAATATATTTAATTACCACTATTTTAGTTCGGCTTTCATTAAATCAGTTATATGCATATATGCATCATAATTTCCTTTTGACACTTTAAGAGCCTCTATTTTTTTCTATTTCTAAAAATCTATAAAATAACTTGCCAATTTCTACCGATGAAAAACTTGAAACTATGAGGCGAATCACTTTAGCCACGTTTCTAATTTTATCTTTATCTTTTGAGTATAATTTTTTGCATTCTTCTGCAATACGCTCTTTTTTGTCTAGAGGTAAGGTAACAATCATTTCTTCAGAATCTATGATGTTACCTAAAAATGTTCTCTTTTTTGTGGGTTCAAATTATGATTTTTCTTGTTGTATAATGAAACCTAATTGTTCCATCAATGAAACTGTTTCATGGATATTTTCTTTACATTCATTATACGTGTCTGCACACAATAAACTATCATCAATATATCCAGCATTTGTATATCCTAAATTTCTCTGGCATAAACTGGCTTCATAATTTTTGTAAAGTATCCAGGGGCTGAAGCAAGGCCAAAAGGCATGCAGGTAAACTGAAAAATTCTATCACCCCATGCAAATCTCAGAAATTTTTGATGTTCTTCTGCAATGGGGACACTGTTATACGCATGTCTTAAGTCTATACTAGCCATAAACGTATTTCTATTTATGAGTTTCAGTGCAATTTCAAATGTATCCATTTTAAAATGATGGTATGAAACAAATTCATTGAATTTTTTAAGATTTAGTATCATTCTGTGTTCGCCATTAGATTTTGGCCGAAGAAAAATTGGTGATAAAAATTGTTAATTGTCATGTTTTACTTCTATCAGAGCTTTGATATCTAAAAACTTTTGAATTTCCCTTTCGATAATCAACGTTTCATTTTTATTAAAATTGCACTGATATCTACATGATTTTTCAAACATGAAATCATTGTTTTCTAATTCAATATGACAATTTTCTACTATATCTAGAATATTCTCATCTGATGTCAAATTTTTCCAAGCATGTATAAAATTTTTCAGTCTACCTGCTAAAAAATTACATGTTTTAAGTTTACAAACCTCATCTTTATTTTGACTGATTACATTTTTCTGAATCCTCTTGACCCCCCTCTCCTGGGGTAGTTTTTTGCGTCGGACTCATAACTAGTGGTAGCAACTGCAGAGTTATCATTTGAACCTCTACCACGTCCTCTATTACCACGTCCTCTATGACTTCTGCCTCTACCTCTAATGAAGCGCCCTTTACCTCTTGAACCGCCTCTTCCACTCTATGTCTTTGGCCGCCTTAGACACATCGTCACCAAAGAGAAAGGTAGTATGTGGCAGTGAGTGAGCACATAAATAAGTGTATTCATTATTTAACTCTGTTCTAATAAAATCTCTTCTGGCGAGATTAATTTGTCTATTAGTATGGCCTAACAAAGCAAGTACATCGTTGCACTCATCTATAACAGTACTATATTCATCTCTGTTTTTCTCTTTTTCAGCTTTAGCAAGACTATTAACAGTGTTACACAACAATACTGCTGATTTGACTACTGATTTTTCTATGGCTTGCATCTTCTTGTCACGTGTTTGTGCAAAAGGCGATATCAGTTCCCAAATTAACTGATTAGTTTTTACAACAACTAACCCATCACAATTTTCTGGTCTAGGGTTTACTTCATTTTTGATTATTTCATTATACTGTGAATCATCCATCCCATTTCTAAATAAGTCTGTTATATTATTTGCCAAAGTTTCATCTATTTTGTTTCCTGTAATCTCTTTTTGTTTAAAGCGTTTACTCATTGTGGCAAATCTGCTAGTCTCATCCGACTGTTCACAGTCTTTAAATAATATTTGAGTAGTATTATTATTTTCATCTGGTTTAGATTTTTTAGCTGGAGGTTCATAATAACCTTCATTATCATCGTCATTGTATTCACCTTGACCCTCATCATAATCGTATAATTCATTAACTTTGTCAGTCAAATCATTTAATTTCTCATCTTGTTTTCTCTGACTATCTTGGATTGACTTTAAGACAACCATAAGGTCACTATAATCTGACTTGCTTGTGCCTTTATTATCACTTTTTGAGATAGAACACGTTCTGCTCGTACTGGGAATTGTCTTCACATTACTAAACAAACTCTTTTTCCCTTTCCTTTTAATAGGGTTGTCTATTTCTTCCTCAATTAAACTGAGAACATCGTCCTCACAATTTGCTTCAGTTTTCTTAGAGAGAACATCGTCCTCTTTGGTATTTTTGTTACCATTTTGTCCTTTAGGATTCACCATCCTTTCCGCCATTTTTTCTCGTGGAGTATATTGCCGTAAAACGGTCTTATCTGCCCATATACGATAGATGTCGTAAAATGTAAATAATTTATTTAATTTTATTATACCAACGGCGTTGACTTATAAATAAATTCAAAAATATGTACTTAGTGTCAACTACGTTGACAATAATTGAAATATATTTTGACAGGAACAAACTACGTCTGTCCTGTTCAAGGTACGCAAACACATTGATATGTTACATGCGCAAACACGATCTCATTTAATCCCGGAAGTGATCTGACGTAATAGAATCCTATAGATATCGAGAAACATTTTCTCATAGATGTATTAATCATTTGCTATTCCGCAATGTTGAAAAAGTGTTATTGACTAATCAAGATGATTTTCAAAATTCCTAATGGTTTGAAGCTTAGTCTGACTCCAAGACTGCAAACATGTGTTTAAGAGAAAAAAAAACATTGCAATTTAAAATATATAATGATTAGATTATGTACGGTAAATATATTGTGACAGAATTGAAAAGTATAAAGAAAAACAAAAAAAATCTTGTCTTTGCCAACGATGCTTTATTAAAAAAAATTGTTATGTAGACAAAGACGATTGTCGAAATAGGAGGCCAAATCCAGTACCAAAAACATCTACAGAGTGCTATATTCGGAATGAAGCCTCAGCAATTTATGGGGTTAGAATTTTGATAAAAACTGTTAATTTCTATAAAACGCAAGGTACATTTTTCATATCAGACAAGTCTGACTATTGGGCTGGTGAATACTCTCGGGGACCTCTGGTCCAAAAGAAGGACCAGAGGTCCTTCACCTTTCTTTTCACCGAAAGAGGATATAGAAATAAAGGGGTATGGAGTAAATGTACATAAGAAAAAATCTCTATAAATACATGTTGTTCCATTGCTTTTTACCATGTATTTATAGAGATTTTGTCTCATGTGAATTTACTCCATATCCCTTCATTGCTTATGGTAAGATTAAGAAAATGGAACAACACTTTCATTGTTGTTCTTCATCTTGAAGTCATCATGATATCGTTTTACCTGTTTTATGTCAAACTAATAAGACAATGAAACAACACTCAACAAATCAGATAAATATATTTAGTAAATAACTCTAGAATGCTTTTAGTAGTTTGGTAATGTAGTGATAATCTAACACAGAGGAAGCGGATCATTTTTTATTCCATTGCTGGTGTTCAAAACTAGTGGGAATAATCTTTGTTGTAAATGATATACACTTTTATCGTAACGTAAAGGTAAGGAGAGAGCGGGACACTTCTAAGTTTTCAACAAAATTTTCTTAAGTTTAGATATTGTAAGTTTTCAAATGTTCAAAATCGATTTTCGAATTTTATATCGATAAAAAAATTCAGTTCCATGATCTCTTCTTCAGAAAGGAGCGTACCATTGAGAAAAAGACAAATATATCTGCAGCACGGGATGCCTGTGAATTTCCAAACGAAGTAAAAAGGTAACGGACCGTTTCGTTTCGTTTTGCACTTTCCATCTACGTTGCTGGATGTGGAGAACAAAATATCGAGTAAAAACGTAATGGTTTATAATTTGATGTTCCCGGCAGTGCTCTTATTTTATGCAATGTAAAGGAAAATGGCCGGGGATGAAAAAGTTATTCAGACATTATAATGTTCAAATTGTGACTAAATAGCTGATGAAACTTTTGGACTTTAAAACATTAATTATTTGAATGAAGAAAAAATAATAGATTGATTTCCAGGTAGTTAAACAAATCAATTTGTCAAATCACGGCTCTAATTTGTTATTTTATACATTTGGATACATTGTTATTGCAATTGGAGAGCAAAATTTTGAAGAGGTAAATGAATACAAAGATTCTTTACTGCGACAGATGATAAAATTTGAAAAGTCTGGACAGTGAGAGAAAATCAACGAATTTGTTATCTCCTGAGACTTTTTCATCAAAAACTATCTTTTCTTAATTTATCAAAGTCTGCTCTTTATGATTATAGATAAAGTTATCGCTGATTTAAGCAGCAAAAAATGCACTAGAAGCTAAAGTTATCACTAGATCAAAGGTGTTGATAATTTCAGCCTCACATCGATCAGCTGCAAAATAATATTTTTTGACAACAGACGTATATCGCGTGAAGGCAATAAAGCTATATATTTATAAATGTATTGTATGATGATGTCCCATGCAAACCTTAAAATGTGAAAAACGTATGTTCCAAAATATATAAGTGATCTCAATAGAAATATTTAATTCTTATTGAGCTAGCCCAAACCTCTCGCTCCAACACAGAGGTGTGCGGGTCTTCTTTCGTCATATATCGCCTCTGCCGCACTGGGTGAAGATGTTTCTTTAGAAAAAGCCGATTTATTTACCGTGTCAGTGTGAAGTACTTCAGGTTATATACGACCTCACCGTGAAAAGGGCACTACAAATCTAATATATGAGGCACTGAAAGAGAAGTTGTTGTTTTTTTCAAGTCTTTGTGTATTTATTACCGTTAATTGTGAAATATGCACAGACCGCGACTTTCAGTTGTTGCAAAAAATAGATCTTCATTTTTTTTCCTTATACCAAAAACATAGACTGTCATTTTTTGTAGAAAAAAAGCGACTTTAGTTAAAATCTCAAAGTCATAGTGCAAGAATGCCGCAAAACTAAAGCAATAGCAGTGTGAACCTACAAAACCTGCAGGTATTATCAATTGCTCTTGAAAGGTAAGTTTAATCTGCTTTACGCATGGCACCCTTCACACAAGCAGCTAGAATACGATGTTTAGAATATAGAATAATTCCCGCATCGAGTGAAAACGACATTTCAACTCTAGAGATAGTTAAATTTTCAAATTTTTAAATGAGAGGCTTGCCGAGCGTTTAAAATATTTGAAAATTTAACTATCGAGAGTGTAGAAATGTCGTTTGTCATGAGATACGGTTGTGGATTTTAGTTCTCTAATGATTTCATAGAGATTTTTGACAAAAACATGATCCCCCTTTTTTCTGATGATCCGAAATAAATGTGTTCTTTGAGTGTGGCACGGTCACCTTTTTTCATGACGTCACAATGGTGAAGTTGGAAAACGGCAAACATGTTTGAAGTCACAATTGAATTTCATCAAATCACTTGCAGAGAACAATATTTTCTATAGAGAGGAGAACAGTATTTCTCTTATTTCTAGCAAATTTAACCAACGCCTGACCGATGTGATAAAAATATTTCTCGTCACTAGTGAGAGAACAACTCGCATGGAATTTGACGCCAAATCTATTCGGAACATAATCCTCGGTGTTTTACATTATGTCATTAGATAAATATTTTCTACAACTTGAACACGTTAATTATGAAATTCCTCACATCTTGTTAAATAAATTTTCAAATGTTTAGACACTCGGCAAGCCTCGTTTTTAAACATTTGCAAAATTTATTTAACTCGACGTGAGAAATTTCATCATCAACTTAGTTCTCTTTGTAGAAACTATATTTCTCCAACTGTTCAGAAAACGTGAAAACAGTACAGAAGTTAGAGAATGTCTATTTTGTGTCAGAATAATTTTCTAACACATTTAGAAAACCAATAAAAATCCATGGTATATGTTACTCCTTTAACTCTAAAGCAGTACCAAGGTAATGTGTGAAAAACAGTTGTGACTTTTTTCAGTAGTCAGAAAAAAAAACAAGCCAGGACAAATTGGTATCGCAATCATTTAAAACGAAAACAAAGCTTAAAGATTACAAAGTGATATACTAGACAACACAAGGAATCTAAAGCATTGAAAATATTAACTCCAACGGAAAATCTTGAGTTGTTAATTACAGTTACTGTATCTTTATCTAAAGACAAAATTTAAAAAATGATGTAATATTTGATAAAAACTATCGTTATGCAATTTGCTCTGTAAATGTAATCAAAATTCAGCTACCAAATAGGAGTTTGATATGGAATTTTATCTGCAAACCTTAAATTCTAACCGATTTTGATTTTGATTTGAAAAGTACAATAACAGTACATTTTTTCTCAATTTGTGGAATTTTTGGACGCCTGTTATTTAGTCTTGAGTTACATGAACACATTTAATCACAAACAAAACTGTAAACATTACATCAGAGTCAAGAAGTTTTGTTCTTTGAACATGATGTCACTAGACATGGATGCTTTTTTCGTGTCATCACAAGGTAAAGCTCGTCTTTTGTTTAGGGAGTAATCTGAAAAAGCCATTCTTTGTCGCATGTTTCTCAAATTTTTTACACTTTTTTCACACCTCTTTTGTCCTCAAAGATTTCGAAGTACGTCATTTTAGAATTTATAGATAAGTTTCTGTTTATATGAGCAATTATAACTCGTGCCGTGTACTCATGAAAATATGAAAGAGACTTATATGGAAACAGATATTTTCTTTTTTTTAAATACTAATTTGTTATTATAATATAACTTAACTGAAATATATAAAACATACGTGTAAAAATTGAACGCGTTATGTAGCTAAGATGTTAAACTATAAAAAACAACAAACAAACAAAACTTTTTACTTTTTACATGATTAATGTGGCAATTTACTCTTGAAGACTACGTTAAGAATTCAGTCCACATGTCGCCTCACTCTGATCATAGGTCAAAAGTGCATTTGTGTCAAGTCCTAATTTTTGCAATTTCCTCAACCGTTTCTGGACTGCACCAGAGAGTCCCATTTGTTGACGTGTAAGAACAAAGAGTAGTTCTGAAAAGGAAAGGGAATCAAACTAAGATCTTCACCTAACTTATGCAAAAAACAAGTACTGATATTAGTTTTTCACAAACATTAGTCATCTCTTACCAACAAATCATTTTCCTTCAACAAAAAAAATACTGTGACGCTTCTTTTTTCAGTGATATAATCAGTTCTAATCAAATCTAGTAGATTTTTTTTAAATTACCTGCCTTTAAGGTTTGCTAAATTCGTTCTGTTCATTGCAGAACTGACATAAGGTCTTTTACCGTAGCAGGCAGAAAAAAAACTTGTTTTACTAAGACTTTTCAAAAAAGTCACAAATTTTAACTAGAGTGGCAGTAAAAACGAAAAATATAGATATCCACAATAGTTAAAATTTACTATGACACATATAGTCAAATGTATTACAATAACTGTATTTGTGCATACTCGTCAACAACTTGGAGGAAGAAACATCTTTTGAAGACATAGTATTGTAGCATACATTATTCAAGGACGTTACTTTTCCAGGCTGTCTGTCGCGTATGCACGGATTTTTATATGATGATCTCCAAAATTAAAGCGGGCACATTCGATTACATGTAAGTCTTCTTGGATCTGAAAATACCTATGTTGACTTTACCCGTGATTGACTCACAGACAGCGTTACAGTACATTCCTCTCCTTTAGCATGTTGAGTTTCCGAAGCAAATTGAGTCAGTTTTTATCCTGGTTCATACTATCAGTGTCTTAGTTTTGAAAATTGTGTCTTTTGACTGCTTAATGCTTTTGTTTCTCTCTGTTCTCAATTTTGAATTAACTTTGATTTTTAAAAATTATACTGCCATTTTTTTTAACACTTTATTTTTGGGGTTCTTAAGAGCACATTCACTTTGCAACTCGGTTGTTATTTATCGGAATTTAGTGAGAATTCGATAAAAGTGCAATATTTAAACTATTTTCTAAGTCTTGTATCATAATAAAAAAAATAACAGATATTTGTGATATTTGTTTTACCTTGTATTTGATTCCCAGGAAGATCAACACACCCATAAGAAATTAGATAATCATTGTACCGAACCTCAATGGAACGTAAACGAAGTACCACAGCTACAAAAAATAACGAATTCTGAAAATATATCTGAAAAGTTAAGGTTAGAAAAAGCGTGGCAGTAAAACATATTTCTGAAAGTGAAATACTTCATTCTTTTGATCACGTCCAACAAGAAACTCAATTAAATGCTCCTTTTAAAAGTGAAATCTTTAATCAGAAAAATCCTCTTTCCAATATGTCTTTTCAAGTTTTCAAGGAATTTTAAATACGAATATTTGCTTTATGGGTTGTTCTTCTTAGTCTAGTCCCTACATTTTACAGTTAAAACTTTATCGATATTACATACAAGCAATTGAAACCTTTCTGCATCAACTCGTAATTGATTAATCAATATAAAAAAAACAAGTACTATAGTGTTCATTGTTTTGCATTGACCATTACATACTTTTCTTAATTTTTTTCTATCAATTTCCTTTTTTTTAAGATTTCTGGTTCAGTCTTTGAACAATTAGGTTTCAACTGGATATTCCATTTTATTAATTATTCCAAATTGAAGGAAACCAGTGTGTTGTAAGTTATTTCCCTTTAGGAAAAAATCGAACCAAGCTTACTTACGTGGTGTATCAGCACTTACAAACACAAGTCGTCCAGATTTGCATGTATCTGGTATAATCAGTCCCCTGAATGTTGTAATAGTCCTATTTTCACTGAAATAAATTAAGACAAATCGTAATCAACCAGACTGGAACAACTCCAACTGCATAATTATACAGCTGATACAATAATACTTTTTAAAATAATGACCAAAAAGGATATGCTAAGGATCCAATTAGCTGAGGATTATAGTATTAAACAAACATTGGACTCCCATACAAAATTTCAAATCCTGGATTTGTCCGGTTACTATCAGGTCAAGATCTGGAAATTGTTTGGATTCATTTCCATGTTTAGTCTCGGCATCGTGTTTTTACCAATTAAATTGGTTTTAGTCCGGATAGTGTAATATTGCATCTTTTAGAAAAAAAAACAGACTGAAATAAGAATTCAGACTGGAAATCCCAGACTTAAAGTTCGGTAATTCTAGACTTTAGAACCCAATAAAATCAGGGATCTCTTGACTTTATAGTCTTGGATTCCTTCAACACTAAATACAGTAATTTTTTAATGCGGAAACACCAGACCCGTTATATGTCTGTAAATACCATCTTTTATTCTTTTATAATTGTACAAAGATATCCGTTTGGCATATTTCCCCTCGAAAGCCATAGCTCACAGCTTCTAAGTACAATGGTATCGTGTGCAATCCATTTCAGCCTCGTATTGCGTATTGTTTATGCTTCAGTTTGCTAATGCTTGTTTAATCTCCCATAACATAACGTCAAAATAAAGCAATCTAACTTTGCAAAGTTGCCATGCAGATGCATAAGTGACGGTAGAAAATCTAATTTCCTTATATAATTCAGATCATGTGGCTGAAAGATTTACGTATTATTTGGCTAGCTATAATTGAATACTGGTTGTCCAGCCGCCGGCAACGGCTTTTATTGTAAAGGTTAATTCCCGCAGACAACTTTTGTCGGAGTATTAGTACTATTACTTCCTACCTCCTTCCTATTGTTTTAGCTCTAACATTAGCATTTGATCTCATAAGTCTCATTTTCTGCACGCTGACGTCATCCACGTAACCAATCCACCTTGGGCGTCTTTTTTTCCGTCATTTTCATAGGCAGAATTCAAATTCACAGTAACTTCGATATTTAGTCTTTCGTTAATCAATAAATGAAAACCAACGACAGAAAAGCTTTGTGTTTGATCCGGTATCACCGGTACAATACTTAATATATACAATGTTTAAAACAAAAAAAGGCGCTTGTTTTTGATGTTCTGATTGTTGAATACTTCTCACTAATACTGTCAATGTTTACTGTAATATATGAAGATTCTTCACATAATCCGTTTGGAAGTTTTTATTTTTCCGTATTGACTCATCTTCCTAGTAAATAAAATTTTCTCCTTTCCCCTCCCTGGTCATAGAGTAAGCAGTCTACCTGTATTGGGTTTTATTCGTATATTTTTATACTATTATAATAAAGGGATCAGGGAAAGGGCAGGTTTTGGTAGTCATAAACCGTTTTAAACCCATTGCCAATGCCGCTACCAATGCCGACTGTTCCGAGTTTTTATCGTCGTTTATTTTTGTTTTTTGTTTATTATTTGTAATTTTCCTGAGCTGTCCCCTTGCAGATTTTCGCATTGTACTGTAATTTTCAGCCACTATAGATGTTTCCGGACATTTGTATTTTTTTAGTTAGTGCAGACTGCTTTTTTTTGTAGAAGGCAAAAAGGGACGAAGGAGACAGAATAATCGGCACGCTTTAGAAAGTTTGAACTTTATTTATGATACGGGTATGCAGAGACTGTTTTTCCAAGAAGCGCACATAAAAATAGATACACGAAGCACTTAACAGTGTTATCAACGCCAAACAATACACTTTCTATAGTTTCTCATACTTTCCTTCTTTTGATTGCAGTTTTGATACATGACTTTCAAATAAAAAATTGTGTGTGTTTGAGGATGAGTACGGTCCAATTGGTCTAATTGCGGGCTTGCCTGTCAAATAAATTTTAAATCATATTTTTACAGCAACAATCTTTTCAATAACTTGAATTATCCTAATATAATTCTCGATTGATTACTTTAAAATAGCTTTCACTTCAGGAAAAGAATTGATATGATTCTTAAACAAAAGAGTCTGTTATTTGATGCGTTTATATAATAAGTCTTCGGGCATTTTGAAAAAGGGGTTGCATTTAGAAGTGAAAGGAAATTTCGGCGAGCAGAGCAAGGCGTAAAAATGTTTCGGGTACTTTTAGTCAAACATCAGAACTTCCAGCCCCCGGAACGACCCCCCACCCCAGGATTCGCTAATGCAAATTATGACACAACTTAGTGTTGAATTCGTGTTTCTCCCATTTAGTAGAGCGGCGGATATGTAAAAAGGCGCTTATTTTACGATTTTAAATTACCAAATCCCCATGGAATTGTATTGCTTAATATCATTTATCAACATCTCAACTCTCAGAAAATGCCTGTCGTCGCGTTAAATTGTGGTCCCTATGACGTAAAAAATGGCGACTTTTGACGTTACCCTGCTCTTCAATATACACAAGGGAAGGATTTGAACGAAATTTTATTAAATTCACCGGTTATTCTTAAAACTCAATACAAAAGAAACAAAAACCAGGCAATATTGTACTTAATTATGCATGAATACACCCTTATAAGTTCAAACATAGCCCACTACGACCGTTTGTAAACTTGGTAAAATTAAGCATTAAAATTGATGTTTTTTAGCACCTATCTTTTAATCTTATTTGATAATTTTGCCTAATTACTGATTTGACAATTGTTTCACGTAACTATTGGCGTATTTGTTTCCAGAATACATCATTTCTCCACGTTAATTTTTTTATCAAAAGTTGTGTGTTGCAAATATTTTCTTCCCGTATCTGAACAGTGTTGTACCGATTTGATCATAATTTTACAATTTACCCTTTACCAGGCAGTCTGTTTTGAATAATATTTCAACAATATTTCTATTTGTTTGGTGTATGTTTGACATAAGTACCATTCTAAAACTACGTGACAGATGTTTATAATGTTTTTTATTTGCTCACGTATATAAAAAGGGTGTAATTAACTAAAGAGGTGTGTTTGAGTATTGGGTGTGTTCGTGTATAGTTTAGATATGAAAATGCGGAAATGTACTCGTTGCGTCAAATCAGAGTCCTGCTATGCTAAACAAAAACAGGAAACGGCAAAGCGTTTTAAAGATGAAACCAGCTTCACTTAGAAAAATATGTGCCATCACTTAAATTGATTACCCCAGAAAACTTATAACTTCATGAGATCATCAAACATCCAAAAGGCTGATATGTTATTGTAAATTGCTAAATATTGCGCTAAAAATTATTTAGTCCGAAATTGTTGACAGAAGAAAATCCAACAAGATATGTCATTGCGCCCTGTTGTGCTTTTGTGCGCATCTTCAAAGTTGAGAACCTATGTAAATTCTGTGTGTTTGCTATTATCGTCGTTTTCTGGTTTAAAGATATACTTGCTTATTGCAAAGCTTGTCAAGTTTAGAACGTTTTGTTACAATTTGGGAGAAAGCATATTATATATAAAATTCTGGTTTTGTGTACGACCTTGACATCATTGGCGGATCCAAGTATCCAAGTGAAGGTTCCGGATTTGGTACCCCCCCCCCCCCCCCCCCACCCCCGTTTGCACAATCATGTATTTTTAATGAATATCTTGATGTTTTCCTAAGAAATACCCAAAGATGTTTCGAGCCTCGTGCCGCTCGGTGAATTATCATTTCACTTCGAATTTTAACCCCTCTTTTCAAATTAATTTTCTAGATCCTACCTGGACAAGTATTTGCATGTAGTTGATGAGCCCAGTTTTTCCTGTGGCCGATTTTTCTTTTATTACAGTAATACGTTGCATCTGTTTTATTCTTTAATGGAAACTGTCATTGCTTGGCATAAAACACTACTTGATAGCACACGTCCTTTGACTTCGTATTCTTGATTTTTTTCCAATGGGCCAATGTTTTTTCGGTTTTCTCTTTACGAATTACCTTGTATGTTTTAAACCAAAAGATGCCCCATTCATGTGAAAAACAAGCAGTTCTTAAGTTAACAAGTATGAACCAAGCAGATTTTGTTTCTAGAAGATCGCGTAGAGGTTTAACAGCACGCAATAACGTCACATACTTTAAAAGGTAAAAATAAAAGATAACTATTATAAAAAAGATAACCTTGAGCTCATTGATGTCAACAAAAGGTAAAAAAATCATTGATTCATTTGTTGTACTTTGTGTTTTTGTGTTTTTGTGAATGGCAAACCTAAGAATCATTTAGATGTTTGCCCCCCCCCCCCCCGACACACACACACACACAAACGCCAAGATATTATGAGGAAACTTAATTTTTATAGAAATCTTCAATGTAATTTTAATATAAATCTTCAATGTCAATGACTAACATGATTCATACGTGTTGCAGACACCTTTTACAATAGTAAAACGTGTGTTAAATACCTTGTTCTTAGTCAACCTTGTTCCGCTCTCTTCATTGTAAGAAAAAATGCCTTATTTGACCTTGAGTGAGGTCAAATTAAACGAAAGCTTTAGCCGCACAGATCGCATTTTAATGCATTCAAAACTCGGTTTAAATACGACAACATTTGTGTTTTTGGAAAATCCTTTACTTGATAGCAATTATTTGACCTCAAGGTCAAAGGTGAATGTCATATGAAAGTCAAATGGTACCAAATATTCAACTTTTTGTGATACACTTATTTAACAAATATCTGAAAAGTATGTCAAAAAATTAGTAAGTTATACCCCGGCAAACTAAAACTACAGCTCTCAGGGCTATGACCTTTGACCCTTAAATAAAGTATGTTGGACTATGTCAGATAGCGACGACAGTCATTTTCTGAAGAGACAAACATTACACTTTCGTATAAGATAATAAAAGTCCATGGGGCTTTCGGGTAATTTAAATTTTGAAAATTTGTCTCCTCGCCGCCCCACTAATTATTGATTCATTTAAGTTCATGGGCTGGAATAGCCCCCCGTGCACCCCCCCCCCCACTTCCCAACCCAACTCATTTTTTCCAGTCCGCATACATCCCCTCTTCAAAATAAAAAATGTTAACACGAGCATAACCTGCATTCACTGGTCGAATAGGGCCCTTTTTAGACCCACCTACCAAAAATTAAGGAAAATTTCGTTTTTCGTTCAAGTTTTTCTTTCAGTTGCTTAGAAATGTTGACAAAATGCTTCCCAGTTCTAAAGACGATGCATCAAATGATTGCTTATTGTATAAGCTTTACAAAGAACCCAAATTTTTACAATTTCTATGCCCAATACGTTCCATAGCGCCATTAAGCGTACCCCTAACCCTATGAAATATTGAGGAAGATTTAGATATTTTCATTGAAATTGCGTAAGTTTGATGGTCTGAAGAACCCGAAGTGCATCTCGATTCCCGTTTCTGAAAATTTTTTTTAGTTTTTCAATGTATTTTCTTGAATATAAAACATGTTAACATAATGTTTACATATTTTTAATGACCAAAGTTTTATTTTCAAATAGACCAAATAAATGGATCTTTGAATATTTCCGATTTTGACTAAGTTTTGTCATTCTTTTGGCCAATATTACTTTATAGTAAACAAATATCATTTAAAGTAGGTATCAAATGAAAGTTTATTATATGTGCTTTACAACTATTACAAGTAATGTTTATTCTGATGTAGTATAAACATCATACATCAATAAAACTTACCCCTACCCCAACAAATTTACTGTAAAATTGTAAATTTTTGTCTATGTTAGCATAAATATAACCAGAACACGCAAAATGTGTGTTGTATTTGACAATTTTTCATAAATTACACCATGATTTCGTATTCTTACAGCCATTTGTTGACTTAAACTCAATATTTTGCCTGAAATTGATGAAAAATGGGAATTTTCAACATTTCAGATTTGCCAAAATTTTACTGTTAAATCGTTATATATGCCATATCTGGAGGATATATTTGCAGATATGCCAATTTATTGTTCTAAGCGATACATTTGTTGTCTGAAAATATTGTTAAGAAAAACAATAAGTGTTTGATGTGACTCAAAATACCAAAAATCTTACCCATACCCCAACACTTTTTCCTTAAAATTGTCAATTTTTTGTCTATGTTCGCAACAAATTAACTAAAACACGCAAAATGTGTGTTGAATATGACAAGTTGCATGAATTACATCATGATTTCGTAATTTAACAGCCATTTGTTGACTTAAACTTCACATTGTGCCCGAAATTGATGAAAAATGGGATTTTTCAACATTTCAGATTTGGCCAAAGTTCACTGTTTACCCGTTATATATGGCAAATCTGGATGATATATCTGCAAATATCCCAATTAATTGCTCTTAGCAATGCATGAGTTGTCTTAAAACAGAGATAAGTATATGAAAGGGTGTTTAATGTGACTCTGAATACAGAGAATCTTACCCCCTAACCCAACAAATTTTCCCTAAAATTGTCAATTTTTTGTCTAAGTTCGCATAAAAATAAATAGAACTCGCAAAATGTGTTATGATATATTGTATGAATTGCATCATGATTTGGTATAGTAACAGCCATTTGTTGACTTAAACTTAACATTGTGCCCGAAATTGATGAAAAATGGGATTTTTCAACATTTCAGATTTGGCCAAAGTTCACTGTTAACCCGTTATATATGGTACATTTGGAATCTTAACCCTACCCCAACAAATTTTCCCTAAAATTGTAAATTTTTTTTTCAAAGTTCGTATAAAAATAACTAGAACACGAAAAATGTGTGTTATATATGACAATGTCACATGTATTACATGATGATTTGGCATTTTTACAGCCATTTGTTGACTTAAACTCACTATTTGGCCCAAACTGGTGAAAATGGGAATTTTCAACATTACAGATTTCTCCAAAGTTCATTGTTCAATCGTAATGTATGTCACATCTGGAGGATTCATCTGCAACTATGCCAATTAATTGTTCTAAGCGATACATTAGTTGTCTTAAGACACTGTTTAGAGAAACAAGGAGTGTTTAATGTGACTTTTAATACCGAAAAACTTACCCCTACCCCATCCAATTTTCCCTAAACTTGTCATTTTTTGTCTTAGTTCGCATAAAAATAATTAGAACACGCAAAATGTGTGTTATATATGACATAGTTGCATGGAGTACATCATAATTTGGTATTTTAACAGCCATTTGTTGACTTAAACTCAATATGTGGCCCAAACTGATAAAAAATGGGAATTTTCAGCATTTCAGATTTGTCCGAAATTCACTTTTAAATAGTTATATGGGGCAAATCTGGAGGATTTACATGCAGATATGCCAATTCATTGTTCTAACAGATATATTAGTTATCTAAAAACAATGTTTAAAAGAACAAAAAGTGTTCAGTGTGACTCGAAGTACCCAAAATTTACCCCTACCCAAGGAAAATGATGCTTAAAAATCCCCAGAATATGTATGTCTGTATATTTATATGAACAAAACATAATAATGTTTTACTTTCTTGAAAAACTGCATTTTATTTATCGCAATATGCAATTTTAACGCCAAAATATGGGTTAAATTTTATATTTTGGGCCATTTTCGTGAAAAATGGGATTTAAAATGGCATATATGGGAGTCTCTGTGTATTTTGGTATTTGAAAAACAACGGCAGTAGAATACCGAAGAAACAAATGAAGGAAATGATATGCTATTGGACCATTATACAATGTTCAAGCTGAATAAAATGAAATAGATTGCGTTGAATATTTGTGGTAAGGGGTTATATATTTGTAATTTATGAGACTGTAGTTATTCTAAAATGTTTAAAAACATATTTTCATATGGCTTAGATATAATGAAAGGATATCTACTCAACATTTTCAAGTTATATATCAATTTCATGAAGTATTTGCATCTCAAAGTCAAAACAGCAGAAATTCTGAAAAACGGAGAATTCCCATTTTGCATACAATTTCGAGCAGAAGAGGCCTATTAAAAAGTTTAAATCTACTTAAATGATCTTCTGCATGTCAGCGTTAGTAAAATACACATTAGAATTCCAATAAAACATTATTCTTTAATCATTTAGAGCCTGAATATTTCATATTTTCCCTTATCTATTGGGGGGGGGGGGCAAATTTTGACATTTCTGAACCTACAATACGTCTGAAACTAAAATGTTTGCACACAATTTGTTGCTAACATATTATAAATCATTATTACACCGGAAATTTTTAAATGCATATTCAGATTTTTACGACCAGAAAGTCAGAAAGTCGAATTTGTGAAAAAATCTCAAATTCCGAAACTTCCAATTTTTCAAAAATTTTATACCGAAAATCAAAATTTTATGGACTTTAATGGCTTTATTTTCCAACATTGTATCACAACTGATAAGTTAGGCATAAAAACTAGATCAAATGACGAGGTTTGTTTATCTGAAAGGAATTGACAGCCTAAAATTGTCATTTTTGCTATTTTTTTGCAGGGAAGGGGTACATTTTTTGTATCTCCAGATCATAAAAAAGGGCGTTAAGTGCCCAAACTTGAGTTCATTGTAAAGGATATTAAATTAGCTTTAATTTAGTACCAAATTTCAGTACATATTACTTATCATTAAATAAGTACGGAGCTTAAAAGATGAAACTTAGGTTAAAACGAAAATGGATGAATTTTTAGCGGTGTACTATAAAAGTGGCCCTATACTGTCTATGCGTGCAGGTTATGTACGTGTTATTATGTTTTATTTTGAAGAGGGGATATAGGAGGACTGAAAAAATCGGTTTAGATTCGAAGTGGGGGTGCACGGAAAGTAATTTCAGCCCATGGCCTATTTGTACTTCTGCAGGTCAATATCAGTGTAAATTCACATTCTACACTTGTTAATGTTTGTGGTGGCAAATCGTATTGTAGCTAACGCGCTTCATTGCCTATTATCCACTCAGAACATTGAACCTTTTCGAGTCACAGTGATAACATATTGTACAGATACTTACTCTATATCGCTTAAAAATAATAATTTCATGACGTTTTTTACCACAATTATATTTAATGTCAAATAACCTTTTTATTGCAGTTTTCCAAGGAATCCAATGTCGATCCCATTGTCTAAGAATTTTCAACTTTTGTCGCTTTCTACATCTCTTCTTCAGTAAACATATTTTTATCGTTCTAAATTTGATATTACTAAAACTAAGTTGACGCTAAGCAATTATTCATTGGCGGATCAAAAGGAGGGTCTGTGGAGTTGGAACCCCTCTTTTTGACAATCATGTATTTTTAATTATGTTTTCTAAAAAAAGATATCCCCGAAAAAATTTCTCTCACTTCTAATTGGACCCCTCCCTTTTTAAATTGGCTAGGGCTGCGCCTGTAGTTTAACTATAGACATATTCATCTACCCACCTGATAACAAAACTCGTTGAGTCAACTCTAAGTGTTCCGTCGGGATTCAGGGTGTATAGTTCTGTAGAACAGGCAAATATATTGGTATTGTTTATGTAAGTTTGCTGCAGGAACCATTTACCATCAGCCTGGGGTAGTAAAAATATAACATACTGACGAATCATCATAGAGAGGTCTCTGCTCTATTTCATAGCAGTGATCAGTGTATATTAACCGACGATGAAGCCGGAGGTCAATACAATGTAGACAGATTTATAAATAAATGCTTTGACGAAAATTACCATTGCATTTTTCTTTTAATATTTGATACTTTACGAAAGGATATGGAGTAAATGAACATGAGACCACAACTCATGTGTTAATGTCAACTGCAATTGATTTTGATGAGCTGTATGGCCATTTCGGAAATTAATTCCTCATCACCTGCACTAGAACACAAACATAGGAAATCCACGATTTCAAAAAATGTTTATAATGCATAAATCCGAGCGAAATTCGAATAATCGGTAATATCAAATATATAGCCAAGGACAAATCTACGACAAAGGGAGTTAAACCGTAGAATTAAGAACTTACATAAAATTAGATAATAGTCATAAAGAAAGTGTACTATGAGATATAATCTCATGTACAAGTACACCATATCTAAGAGAAATAAAGAGCATACATCTCAAACACGGGGAATTGTTTTGCCAACTCCACACTGCATTAAAAGACAATCTCCTGTATTAAATATTTTACGAAAGGATATGGAATAAATGGACATGAGACCATTAAACATATGTTGATTCAAACTGCAGCTAATGTTGATGAGCACGATTAGCCATTTCGGAATTTAATTCCTCAACCCAAACATAGGAAATCCACTAATTCAAAAAAATGATTAAAATGCATAGATCCGAACGAAATCCGTTCTTGTTTTTTGTTAGCACGTAATGATCAGTGTGTTAGCACATAAAGATATAAAGCGTCATTTATATTATGTAAATAGACATGTTACGAAAGGTGCATATGATGAAGCTTAGGTCGATGAATATGTTGAAGCGTGACATTACAATGAAGGGTCGTCTCAAAACAATCGACATTTATATGTTACGCGTGTCAAATAATTCGATCGATCTTTCTCCTAACTACTCTTGAAAAAATGGTACTTAGTTAAGTTTTTTTTTCTGTTGGAACTACCGCACACTACGTATACTTGATTTAATTAGTTAGAACATCCCAACAATCTAATGTTTAAAATTGCGCTTTTGTTAGGGTTTCTATCAGGTTAAAATTGGTTTTCTGTTTTGATTAATTTGTTCTTCAATATGACTCAGTCGTTCGGAAAGCTAAGGTCTTTTCCTGAAACTATTGATTGAAGCAAAGCGCCGTTTGGGAATAAAATAATCAATATGAAGATCACTTGTACTAAGAAAAAAATCGCATGTAGTCAATTTATAACCAAATTAATATCTAAGCTATTTAAGGATGAGGGATTGTATTCGGATTTTGTCCGCTGACGGAAAATCTGATTTTGTGATTTGTTTGTTTGTTTGTTTTTCTATTGAATAGCCTCAGTGGCGGATCCAGGGGGAGGGGACAGTGTGGTTCGCCCCCTTAGGCTGGAAAATATTTTAAATTTCTACAGGTTTTCGGAAAACTTAGTTCCCACTCACTTATGGAAAAATTATAGGTCGGTCTTAGCAGAAAGTCTAGATCCGCCACTGGTGCTTTCAACGATTTTCGGTTAATAAATACATTTTAATATAATGAAGCATCTCTACAACGCAATGCAATTTAAAGAAAACTTAATTTTGATGGTCCCTTTTCAGAATTGCTTCTGACAAATCGCCGCCATTGCTAAAAAGATCTGAAAAATAAATAAAAATGTTTTCTCAAAATACTGGGCCAGTTGTGAGCAAGCTTTGGAGTTAAGTCGGTTCGAGACTTGTATTCGATGTCTGGCCATGACCTATGATGAATGAAATACCTTAACTCTGTACTTCAGAAGACAGTTAGCGAAAAAGGTCTAACTAACAATGAAGGATTAATTACATTTCGTCTGGTAAGGTTTTGTGTTGCTACCTATAATAACTTCAGTAACACAAACAACGAGCAGCATACCGAAGCAACAAAGCAGATAAAGATTACATTGATCAATGTTCGGAGACAAAGCGAAAACGAGAACTCAAGAAGATTGAAGACCAAAGACATGACACACCCACAAATACAAACAGCACAAATGTAATTCATGTACTCAAAACTTAAGCACTAACAATGTGCGCTCTCAAAAACCGAGGATGACATCAGTTGCGAAGAAAGAGTACAGATGGGTGCAGACGCAACTTTCCAAAAAGTGCACTTAAAGTGAACTTGAAATTCATTTTTCAAGTGCACTTCGCGTTCTCTTAGCTGTCGCGAAGTTCACTTATTTTGGAATAGGTAGCTATTCCATGACAGGTATTATCGCGTTCACTAGTGAACTTCGCTAGGATCACTACTTAAAACGAGGTTATCTACTTAAAACGAGGTTATATATATATATAGTTAGATCGCATTTTAAGCGATAGCTGAGGTCATAAAAATATATTTCCACGTAGCGTTCTTTAGGATAAGCAAATGCAAAAAAAATACCAATGCAGATGTGTACAACTATAAGAACGTGTATCATGTGTCCAGTCAGACAACAGTTCGGAATTCAGCACTTTATAATTTGGTCGAATACACTCTCTTCATCGGCCGTGGAAATATATACTATACATTTTCATTGAGTATATTCAAAACACAGCTTATAGATCCGTTTCACGATATGCCGTATTTTTGCCGATTTTCTGTTCCCAAGACGCGGGGAATATTTTACAAAGACTTTTAAAAGAGGTCAGTTTTTTCGTTTCATGAGTTCAATTTTCAGCTGGACACCCTTTTCCCGTTTTCAGGTCCGTTTTTCAACGATTTTATTGCCACAATCGGCCGTTTCCCTCTCGCTTGAAAATGCAAGCCGCACTTCCCGTGTATACCCCATTAACCCGATCTTTATAAATGACAAAAAGTCAGGTTTTCATTATGTGATTTATAGAAAATCTTTACAAATGGCCAAAATAAATCATTTTTTTTTCAAATATTTTATTTTATCATATCCTTTTGAAGTAGTTTAATATGTTGTGATCTGGGACTTAGTCCCAGTTGTTATATAGCTTTTTGTAAATCTTTACATAAATATGTTTGGAAAGTCAGGTTTATACATGACCAAAATAATTCACTTTTTTAAATATTTTACTTTATCTTTCCATTTCGAAGAAGTTTTATATGTCGCGATATAACTTTTTGTAAATCTTTACATAAATTTGTTTGAAAATATTTTAGTTATTATATCCTTTCGAAGAAGTTTTATATGTCGCGATACAGCTTTTTGTAAATCTTGATATAAATATGCAGTTTATACTAAATCTTTTCAAATGACCAAAATAATTCATTTTTAAGATATTTTACCTTATCATGTCCTAAATAATTTTGGGAAAAATACATATAAATGTTGTGCCGCGACAATTGAAATTAGCACCAACATATAATATTTCCCGCTTTTGGGTTCATTTTTTTACAAAAGATGCACAAATTTGGTATCCAGAGAAAGGAAAAGAGCTAAAATGCAAAATATTTCAGTCTTATAAGGTAATTTTGGATAAAATACAGATAAATGTTGTGTCGCGACAATTGAAATAAGCACCGACATATAATATCTCCTATTTTTGAGGTCATGTTTAACAATGTATAGATTTGGTATCGGGAGAAAAGGAAAAAGCTAAAATGCAAAATATTTCAATCTTACAGCTGAAGGTAAATGTTATGTCACGACAATTGAAGTGAGCACCGACATATAGTATATCCCACTTTTGAGCACAGGGGCCGGTAACATACGATATTGATAGACCGGGTCCCATATATATGTATAAGAAGGAGAAGGGAAACAACGGAAGTTAAAAAATTATATACCACAATATTTCAAAGTCAGACGACGACAGCTTTTTATGGGAATAATGTGTCTCAAACTCAGCCATAAGTTAGCCAAATAATTATATTTTCATAAAATATAAACTTTCTTACCTTCACTTGGCTTTAATATATATTTTTCTCCCATCGAAACACTGAAATTGTCCCGATGTAGTTTAAGTAGGCCATGAAATCAACACAAATTTTCCACTTCAATCAATGTTTTTTGCCTTTTTACGAAAAAATCTTGTTTAAATATAACTTTCCACATTTGCACAAATACGTTCCATGTTAATTCACGCACATAAAACGTCAAATTCAACAGTCTTCAGCGACTTGGCGTATCGTTTGTGTCACAGAAAGTAGAATGTCAACATTCGTCGACATTTTGAATGAAACGAGAACAGTCTTCTGATTGGTCAATAATGTTATTGTTATAAACCTAAATACTCCAGTCGTAATATTGAGTAGCCAGCTCACTGAAGGAGGGAATCGGATAAGGAGAGGAATCGAATAAAGTTTTTACCTTTTTTCTCATTTCGGGATTTACTTCGTTTCCCTACACTGGCCGACTTAAACTACATCGGGACAATATCAGTGCTTCGAAGGGAGAAAAATATGTTTTAAAGCCAAGTGAAGGTAAGAAAGTTTATATTTTATGAAAATATAATTATTTGCCAAACTTATGGGCGAGTTTGAGACAATTATTCCCATAAAAAGCTGTCGTCGTCTGACTTTGAAATATTGTGGTATATAATTTTTTAACTTCCGTTGTTTCCCTTCTCCTTCTTATACATATATATGGGACCCGGTCTATCAATATCGTATGTTACCGGCCCCTGTGCTTTTGAGGTCATTTTTAACAAAAGATGTATAAATTTGGTATCGTTAAAAAAGAAGGAAAAACCTAAAATGCAAAATATTTCAATGTGACAAGGGAAATGTTGTGTCACAACAATTGAAATAAGCACTGACAAATAATATCTTCAACTTTTGAGGTCATTTTTGACAAAAGATGTATAAATTTGGTATCGCGAGAAAGGAAAAAAGCTAAAATGCAAAATATTTCAATCTTGTAAGGCAATTTTGGGAAAAATACATATAAATGTTGTGTTGGGACTATTGAAATAGCACCAACATATAATATCTCCCACTTTTGGGATCATTTTTTAACAAGAGATGTATAAATTTGGTATCACGAGAAAAGAAAAAAGCTAAAATGCAAAATATTTCAATCTTTAAAGGTAATTGGGGGAAAAATGCATATAAATGTTGTGTCGCTACAATTGAAATAAGCATTAACATATAATATCTCCCACTTTTGGATTCATTTTTGACAAAAGATGCATACATTTTGTATCGCAAGAAAGGAAAATAGCTATAACGCAAAAAGTTCAGTTTTATAAGGTAATTTTGGGAAAAATACATATAAATGTTGTTTTGCGACAATTGAAATATGCACCAACATATAAAATCTCCCACTTTTGGATTCATTTTTGACAAGTGTATCGCGAGAAAGGAAAAAAGATATAATGCAAAATTTTTCAATCTTACAAGGTAAATGTTGTGGTACGACAATTTAAATAAGCACCAACATATAATATCTCCCACTTTTGTGGTCATTTTTAACAAAAGATGTATAAATTTGATATCGCGAGAAAGGAAAAAGTTAAAATGCAAAATATTTCAATCTTAGAAGGTAAATGTTGTGTCAAGACAATTGAAATAAGCACCAAAATATAATATCTCCCACTTTTGAGGCCAATTTTGACAAAAGATTATAATTTTGGTATCGCGAGAGGGTAAATAGCTAAAATGCAAAATATTGCAATCTTATAAGGTAATTTTGGGAAAAATACCTATAAATTTCGTGTCGCGACAATTGAAATAAGCACCAACATTTAATATCTCCACTGTAAATATATCCAACTTTTGAGGGTTTTTTTTACAAAAGATGTAAAAATTTGGTATCGCGAAAAAGGAAAAAAAGCTAAAATGCAAAATATTTCATTCTTAGAAGGTAATTTTTAGAGACATACATATAAATGTTGTGTGGCGACAATTTAAATAAGCACTGACAAATAATATTTTCCACTTCTGAGGTCATTTTTGACCAAGTTTTTTTTTTAAATTACATGAATTTAATGTCTCCAGAACGAACATAGGCCTCGATAAAATACCATTTTTTGAAAGATCTATTTAGAATATTATGTGACGTAAGCATGGAATGTATAAATAAAGCAAAAGAACGCTATGATTTATAATGGCATTTTGGTTTTAATTTATTATCAAAAATAAAGTAGAAAGAGAATGAAGCCGTCGAGTTTTATTGTTTTTTGCTTAAAATTTATTTCGGCATATCAATATCACGTGTTTTGAACTGACCAATCGTTAAGAGCAATCCAAAGCTGCCATGAAGTTCACTTAAAGTGCACTTTGCGATCACTCCCGCGATCGCATCTTCTTTTCAAGTGCACTTTAAAGTGGTCACAAGTTCACCTTAGGCTGTCATGGAATCGCTTTCAAGTGCACACGAAGTGCACGCGAGGAACGCTTTTGGCGTGCACTTGGATGGAATGTTGCGTCAGCATCCAACTGTAAGGATGTCCTGTTCTGTATACAGCACCCGTCAAACTCCAATGATTCAATCCAGGATCAATTAAAATCGGTAAATGTCAAATCGTGAAGGACGTGAAGCTACATGTAGTTGAAAATTCCGTTCTCATATATTTGTGAAACCGACATTCAATATCTATAATGTCGTGACGAACACTGAAACTAATGAATCAATACCATATTTGCTTCGTTTAAAATAAATAATATATGAATCATATGGCATGGCTAAAAAATTACTGACTTTGATTGCGATTATAACACATGAGTTTGGCCGGGCATGGTCTTAAGTAACTAGGAAAAACAGTTCATATTACTACTTCTGAGCTCCAAATTAAAAAGTCAATATAACAGTAAACACCAGCAACAGTCGAAAATTACAATCACATGCGAAAATCCACAGGAGAACCGCACTACAAAAACACAGAACAGACTAGAAACGAACATAAATAACGAAAGGAACTCGGGACAGTCGGACTTGGTACGGGCACTAGCAACGGTAGAGTTAAACCGGTTAATGGGTACCCAAAACTACCCTTTCTCTAACCCGTTTCCCTATAGTAAAATAAACATACGAATAAAACCGAATACAGGTAGACTACTAACTCTATGACCACTATCTTGTAAAAGAAAATAATACCGTATAAGTGATTATTTTCGCGGGCAGTAAATTTCGCGATTTTTTAAAAAAAGTGCTGGACTTTATTTTCGCGGTACTCAAATTTTCGTGATTTTCGTAAGTCTCATATAAATTATATTTCGCGGTATGGAATTTTGGCGACTTCAGAATGGTCGCGAATAAAGCGAAAATTAAGTCCTCGCGAAAATTACCACTTATACAGTATGACAAAACGTAATTTAGAAAGATGGGTCAAAGAGTGTTCGCCGCTAAATTGCTGGCTAGCTTATAATTTAGGAACCAAATCTGCTGGCAAAACACTGTTGCACTACGGAAGAAGTATGTTTAAAATGTATGAGTGAAGGCATATCACATGTCAAAAATATACTACATAATTGCATTTTGCAAAATGTTAAATGTCAATTTCACTAACACAAGTATTTGAGGCCGGAAAGTGCAGTTTATTTTTTGTTCAAGGATTGGAATCTGCATTAACTCTACAAATGTGATATATATATTATAATATTGTGAGATGACCCCTCTTTTAAATTGGTCATCTTAGACATAATCGTATACATAATCGTCAACATAAGACCTTTTGTAACATGTCTAACAGGTTGGGGGAAACCCTTATTTGGCTATTATATCCCAATTGGGATATATGGTTATATCCCAATTGGGATATTTGACCATTTATTTGTTAATTACATTTTTATACGACCGCAAAAATTTTGCGGTCGTATTATGGTATGGCGCTGGCGTCGGCGTCGGTGTTGGCGTCGGCGTTGGCGTCGGCCTCGGCGTCTGTGGACAGCATAACTTTGGTTCTAGTGAACGGATTGTTACCAAATTTTAGCATGATGTTTGTTGGCACAAGCTTAAGCCCGGGTTTTAATTTCGCGTTCCCTGCCCAACCCGTTTTTGAAAAAGAGGCAAAAAGGGGCCAAAAAGGGGTTAAATTAGGTATTTTCGTGTCTGTGGACAGCATAACTTTGGTTCTAGTGGATGGATTGTTTTCAAATCTTAGTATGATGTTTCTTGGAACATTCTTGAGAAACGTTTTTTTCCTTTAGTTTTTGGCCCCACCCATTTCAGAATTAGGGTCCAAAAAGGGTTAAATTGGGTGTTTTCACATATTTGACTGTAGAATCTTTATTATTTATTGGATTTTGATGGGGTTTGTTTCAGTGTGCTCCTGAGGAAATTTCCAATATGGGGAGTGCCAACGGATTTCACGTAGCATGTACCGCTCACGAGATAAATGGGGCCCAACAGGGGCTAATCTCAAAAAAAATATTTTTTTTTATTTTAAGTCCGATTTTGATGCAGTTTTTTTCAATGGATTCCTTATGAAAAATTAATATGGCACTCAGCTATTAGATTTTTGGTAACTTGTTTCCTTTCCCAGCTATGAGGGGCCGAAGGGGCCAAAATTGCAAATTTGCAGATAATGTGGAATTTCTATTTTTCATCGGATTTCAATGGGATTTTTTTCTTTGGATATCCCTTGATCTAAGCTTTCAGAGGTATGTCAACGGATTTGGTGTAGCTCTAACCGTTTCCGAGCTACAAGGGGTCAAAGGGGCCAAAATTGCAATTTTTCTAAAAATGTCAAATCTTTATTTTTCGTCGGATTTTGATGGGATTTTTTTCTTTGGATTCTTCTTGATCTAAGCTTTCAGTAGTATGTCAATGGATTTTGCGTAGCTCTTACCGTTTCGGAGCTACTAGGTGTCAAAGGGGCCAAAATTGCAATTTTTCTAAATATGTCAAATCTTTATTTTTCATCGGATTTCCATGGGATTTTTTTACTTTGGATTCCTCTTGATCTAAGCTTTCAGAGATATGTCAACGGATTTTGCGCGGCATATACCGTTTCCGAGCTACAAGGGGTCAAAGGGGCAAAAATTGCAATTTTTCTAAATATGTCAAATCTTTATTTTTCATCGGATTTTGATGGGATTTTTTTCTTTGGATTCCTCTTGATCTAAGCTTTCAGTAGTATGCCAAAGGATTTGGCGTAGCTTTTACCTTTTCCGAGCTACAAAGGGTCAAAGGGGCCAAAATTGCAATTTTTCTAAATATGTCAAATCTTTATTTTTCATCAGATTTTGATGGATTTTTTTTTATTTCTATGGATGTAAAGTGTTAGTTGATAGTAACATATTTTGCATAGCTCTTACAGTTTTCTTTTATCAATAAGTGATCAAAAGGGTTGATTTTTTCTGTAGTTTGTTTCCAGCTAATAACTGTGTCAAGCTTCTTTTTGTGTCCATCTAATTATTGTGTCAAGCTCTTTACTGTGTCCACATTCAATTTGAACTACTTTTGTTGAAATTTCAGTGATCGACATACTGCGGTCGTATCATGCTGCGCTCGGCGTAGCCCTTTATTGGGGCTTAATGCTGCATCAAAATACATATAAATAATAAATCTATAGGTTTAGAGATTTCAGGGGATATACTTTTGTTGTTAAAGGGATGGTGCAATGTTTCTGCAGATCGATTTATGAATGAAAAAAAATATTTTGTTTGAGCGATAACTTGAGCTTTAAGGTGCTAACAGCCGTTCTATACTGCTCCTCTGGAAGAAATCTCTATCTTCAGTCAAAATAAGCAAGGTGTACTAATTTAAGACAGAAAATTTTTGATTATTAAATGAATAAAGAATGGAGAAAAAGTCATCTGAACATGATCTTACATTTCTTATAGAGTTCCGTCTCTTTGTTCATGTCTTAAAAAATACAATGAATGAACAAATGTAGGGTGTTACAATGGTGTTTGGAACCTCAATATCTTTACATAATTTTACAAACTTAACTTCCAATTTAATCTTAACTTATTCCAAAGACTTATCGATTTACTTGCCTTGATAATTTATCCAGTTATAATCTTGATAATCTTGAATATTTAATATAATCCAATGTATATTTTACATTCTTGAAATGTCCCTGTTTGGGAAATGCAGTATCATTTATTCCATTTGATGACTAAAATCACAAAGTTTTTCATGTTTTATGTTTCATTATGCGTCATGGAAATGTGAAAAAATAATCAATAAAAAACTGGTCAAATATCCAAATTGGGATATTACAGCCTAATTGGGGTTTCCCCTAACCTGACTAATACCAAGTTAAATAAAGCTATGCTTACATAACGTCCTGTGAAGTCAGTTTCAATGACCAAATGGCAAATATCCCAAAATAGTTACATGATGTAGTAAAGGTTTTAATATGAGTCACATGTTCTGGGGTTCTCGTTTTTTCTCCATGTAATTCCAGATATACTTTATGCTGAAGCCCCAACTTTTCTATTTATACCTGGCATTAAAAGTATGCGGATTGTGTCTCGGAGCTTTGGGTTCGAATCTCGCTCACTATCCTGCTGGATTTTTCTGATGTTAAAAGCATAAAAACATGTTGGTATTCAGAAATACGCATTCTACCTTAGCAGCTATAGAACTACTTGCATCACTGTCTGTTTGACAAGGCATTTCGATTCGGTCAGCCCTCCGTAGACATGCCGTGTATTTGATATTTGCACGACGTCGAACTGCACCTCTTTTTAATTTAAAACACCACAGAAAAATTCGAAGAAGAAAAGTGGTACAATTTATATTATTATTTGCTTATACCTGATTTAATAAGGAGTTAACAGCAGTTGAAACGAAAGACGTCGATTTCAGCGATAATGTGTTGCATGAATAATTCTATTTTACATAAACGTTATATGCTATCAAATATTTTATAGCAATGATGATAAATCTATTACACGTCGCAACTATAAAAACAATTATATGTAACATGTTCTAACATATGATTTAAATGCATTTTTAATCTACAAACATATGAATCGTATCAAAATTTCCCAACGTTTTATGAACGATTTCAGAGTTTTATGTTCAGTCCATTATTTCAAAAATAACACCAAAATTCTAAATTTACACCTTAGGTACAAAAGAAAACAATTGTGATTTTTTGCTTTTGTTTACCTAGTTTTGAAATACAGGGGAATTACATTTATTTATTTTTACTGTGGCTTAAAATATATCTGTTCTTCGAAAAATATGAGTAAAAATGCGAGGTTATTACGTAACCGATGGGAACATGAGAGTAAAACTTAAAACAATAATGACAAAATTGGTAAATATACAGAAACAAAGCCAAATTAAAACAATGCTTAAACAATAGTACATGTATGTTACCCATAACTTGAAGTCGTCGCTCTAGAAATTTTGTATACGGCCGACATCACGATCTTGTGGGATCTTATGGGATATCTGTTTACACGACGACAACAGATTTCTACCTTTAAATGCTAAAGGTTGTTGTTTTCTCCACCGGATTTCACTTTACTTGCGGATTTGACATTATCAAAATGACAGGTCTCTTATAATAAGCAGGCCATGCTTACACTACTGGTGCAACTGATCTCACTCTCGTTTTTAATGGGACCATGGTGTTAATCTTCGTATGTATATGTGTATTCATTTTTTTCCTGTACCATGAATTTATGTCCTTGGATTATTTGCTTTAGTCTGATGGTTAGGTTCACACTTATATCAGTGCGGATCATGGAAGTTGTTTTTAGCTCACTACAAAATCAGTCAATTGTTAGATAAACACCTGCGTGAAATTCTTCTTTGCGACAACAGTTTACAAATTATTTACCTATTTTGTCATTATGCATGCATTTAGACTTGCAAAATAAATATGTTTTGCTATTTTTTTTTATTGAAATGCAAGATGACATGTGTAGTTTATAAACTTATATTTTTCTTCCTAAAAATAATAATATTATAGTGTGTTAACGCGTAAATGTTCATATTTTGATAGCATCAGAAGATTATTACATAAGTTTAAAAAAAATCTTAAAAGCATATCAAAATGGTTTGTCAAACAAGAAAGGTGAATCCACCGCTTGAAAAGAAAGTTAGCAGTGCGAAAAAAACAGAAGGTATAAAGTTTTGTCATTAGGTACTCTATTTTAGCAATACCAGTACATTAAGTGAATGTCCTGGGCGCAAACCGTAAATTTGACGGCCAAAAATGCAGTTTTCAGTCGACGCGTATGTGATATTTTTACCGTTAAATAAAGATCAACAACCCTGACATTCAAAGAATATACTGTTATCGCAGTTCTAATGCATCCAACATTATCCTTATTTGTATTTTACAGTTCAGTGTAGTAGTTAGTGGACGTGAAACCGAATTTGATCAGGAACCATCTCTTCATGATATTCCCACTAAGCTTGCCAAAAAGCGTTGATTGAATTAGTGCAAGAGATGCCCAGCATTTAGATTTAAGTACATTATACAAATTTAATGGGATAAAAAAAAACATTTTCTTTCAGCAAGGTTGCGAGTTAAAAATAATTATTATATAGATAGCGGTGATTAATAGAGTTTTCTCAGTAAAATAAATGTCATATTGTCACCGGTGAAAATAAAGGGTTTCTAGACACCGGAGGAAGTGACATCACAATATATCCTCAATGTCGTTGTCAAGTAAACAGCTGGCGTATTGAAATGAAAAGAAATAATCGCATCTTAAATCTCGTTTTATGAGTAGAAAATCTTAAGATAACAAATCGACCATAATGAATACAGGAAATACAGGTCAGGTTCGATTTTCACTTCGGTGAATTTTGCATTTCAGAGTAACTGCCCTCGAATTATGCTTTAATTTTTCCAGATGACACCTGCTTGAATCTGTGAGTAGCTTTGAAAAAACAAGGTTTGAATTTCACAGTGATCAGTGTTATTACATTTAAGAGCTATTGACTTCAATTTAAGCAAAGTGTACATGATTGATGGTTTGTGAAAAAACTTGGATTTAAAGACTTGTATCTGTTATCAGCATCTTTCTTATTTTTCTTCTATACCAATTATAATGTGTAATCATACAAGTTCCTCGGGTAATAGGTGGGTGTATCTTTTGTGATCAGCTGATAATTTTCTTGTTATTCTTTGATGTGTTTGGTATATGCATGCTCACTAACCTGCTACAGTTAATAAAAAATGTAATAAACATACCCGATCCCACCTGAAGTTGCAAACGGAAGGTATTTTTGGACACGGACCATCCCTGGTTATTTGTCCAAGCATCCCCGGAATCCAAACAATTGTGAGAAAATTGAGATATATCAATGCAGTCATCATTCTGATAACAACATTCGAACGACAACAGATTTGAAAATTCCCAGTATGCAAATGTCAAGACATGCGCATTAAAGGCTGGAATAAGGCAGATGCAAAAATCAATCACTTTTGATCAAGTGAAAAGAAATGGCAGATGTTTAGAGACATATGTGAACGATTCAATATTATGTTAAATTTATGTTTTATTTTGAAGTGTGATAATGTTAAATTTGTAAAAAGACACGTATCAGAAACCTACAGTTTATGTCGATATATCGGACTAGAAGGGACTAATACATCGGAAAATAAATACCGAAATAAAATCAAGACGTCAAAAATGAATTTGCAACTGACCACATAAAGTAAAATTTGACCACATAAGATAAAATAATATCGAATAATTGGCATTTCGAGATAAGGGACTCACAAAGAAAAATGACTAATCTGTAAAGAGCCGTCACCCAATGTACATCACATGGTATTGTGATATGTATTTAGGAATTGATTGCTTTGGAGTTAGTGGTCTACCTATATTGGGTTTTATTCGAATGTTTATTAACCTATTGGGAAACGGGACAGATAAAGAGGAGGTTTGGGTACCCATAAACTGGTTTAACCCTACCGCTGGCTTTTGCTAGTGCCGGTATCAAGTCCGGCTGCCCCGAGTTCCTATCGTTGTCTACATTTGTCTTTTGTCTTATTCGTGTTCTTCATGTGTAGTTCCATAGCAGATTGTGGCATTTGATTATAATGTTCAGCCTTTGTAGGTGTTTCCTGTTATCCATTTTTTTACATTTGGCTTTAAGTTTCATTGTTGTATGAAATTGTGGATCCAAACATATTTTTAGAAATGTGCACCCGGTCAACACTTTCATAACCCCTATGAAACTTCAAAATAATGCAATTCAAATCTTGTAATTACATTTGTAAACCTAAATATAAAAATCAAATTTATTGAAAGGAAAGTAAATCTCATGGTGAATGAAAGGATATGGAGTAAATGTATATGATATAAGGTCTCTATAAATACATGGTCAAAACAAGCAAAGGAACGACGCTTTTATTGTTGTTCTTCATCTTGAAGTCACCATAAGGCCTTCAACAATGAGTTTTGTTCATACCTCATAGTAAGTTCAAGAAGGCTCCTGGCACCGGTTTGAGCAGAATTCTTTACTAATTGATTATCAATGCTACATCCATATCTTCCGGTCATACATGCGGGATTGTCAACAAACATTAATTAAACTGGCAAATTGCTCTTACAGTTGTCATCCATTGCCCAACAAAAGCACTACTGTCTTAAGCTAGTGGACATCATATAGACAACACAGGGCCCTCATCAAGTCGATTGTAAGAAAACTTGGCATTATAAAATAGCATGATGTGGGCACTTTTAACAGGTGGTCAGGATTACATTTCGAAAAAACAAAAATAGATGCCCAAAATTTAGTATGAGAGTATACTGTATAGGGCTTTATATTCGCGGTACGAAATTTTCGCGGTTTTCAGTGTTGGATTTATTTGCGGTGATTTACATTCGCGGATTTTTAGTTTAAGTCATTATGTTCATATATATATTTAGGTATACAGTAAAATATTCGTGGGTATAAATTTTCGCGGTTATCGTTTTAAACGCGAATAGCGCGAAAATTAATATCCCGCGAAATATTACAACCATACAGTATCCATTTTAGAAATTCTCTCACGAACAAGTACATCATAACTGAAATATATATAGAGCCTACATCTCTCGCACGGCGAATCTTTTTTACGGACTCCACACAGCAGGAGAGACCAACTTCAGTCGTAAATGGTGAATAAAAGGATATAGAGTAAATGTACATGAGACAAAGTCTCTATAAATACATGGTAAAACAAGCAAGGAAACAACGCTTTTATTGTTGTTCTTCATCTTGAAGTCATCATGAGGCCTTCAACAATGAGCTTTGCTCATACCTCCTTGCAAGTTCAAGACGGGTCCTAGCACTGGTTTGAGCGAAATTCTTTGCTAATTAATGAACAACGTTACATCCATATCTTTTCTGGTCATGCATGCGGGGTCTTTTATTTTTGGAATACTGAGATGTATTGAAAGGCATCCAATAACACTATGTTATTATATAGCAATCGAATGTATCAAAACATCTACAATGGTTTGAAAGATTGCTGGAGACTACTGAAAGATGAAAAAAAAAGAGTTTTAAATCTTATCAAAAACGAAGAGTGTCTTCCATTTTGGTAACTCTCCAATTTAAGAATATCAGTCGATATTAACTGGATCTACTAAATAAGTTATATGTATCTGTGGATCCAAAACCATGGTTGATAATAAGTAGATTAGACTGTCAATCATTCCCTCTACATGAATAAGTATAAATACATTGTATGTTTGTAGGTAAAAGTCTTTTTGTCAGGCAACAGGTTACAGAGTTTGTAAGTATTTTTATCAGTTAATTAATGCTTGTTAACTATCCAACATCCATTGGTTATGTGGCTCTTTAACTAAAGACTAAATCAGACCATTGCAGAATTCCAACTTCAAGTCGAACGAGTAATATATGTATTGCAACACAAAGAACATTGGATATAGAAATGAAACATATGTTATTTTAACATTTGTATCTTAACTTATGTTTGGTACAACCTCTAAGAATATACTGAACACTCTTTTGTAAAATAAATTCTAAACCAATGGAAATTCGAGCCATGGAAAATACATTAGAAGAAATGAGAATTTAAATGTCGAATGCACCAATAAACTTGGATGAACAAAAAAAAAACGTGGTTGCTTATCAGTGTGATTGTCGTCCGTCGTTTTGTTGGGCAACGGATGACAGCTTTTGTAAGAACACTTTACCAGTTAATGTTATGTTTGTCGACGACCCTGCATCCATGGGTACATTTTGTACAAAGAAGCATGGATATAGCGTTGTTCGACATTCTGCAATAAATTCCTTACAAACCGGTGCCATTGGCCTCTCTTATTTAATATGAGGTATGACCAAAGCTCATTGTTGAAGATATCATGGTAACTTGAAGATGACGAACAGCAATAAAAGCATTGTTTCATTTCTTTTTGCAATGGTTTTGTTTGGGCTTTTCTCTTGTGCATTTACTCAAATCCTTTTATTTTTAATTTACATTTATGAGTCGAATTATATCTGTTTGTAATTCTTATTTTATAATGTTAGTATACAGTTTTTACTTCATATTGTTATATTAAACGGCTGTACCACTGGAATTCTGATACAACTGTTAAAACCATTCGACCATTTAAGTTGAAGATCATCGGGTTGTTCTGCTTTTGCCTAACTATTGTCTACCAAAACGAATCGGTAAGACATTTATTAAAGCAGAAATAAGAGATGCGACTACCAAACGGCAATTGTCACTGTCAAAAAATCAACACTGTATATTCCAGTAATAATGAATTTCAAGAGTAGCATAAAATGAATACCATCTCATCGATGCGCGCTTGTCAGACAGTTTAAATGTCTTTTTTATCAAAAATGCACTTTTATATAACTGCCATACCGCCAGGATTTAATCTTTGATTACAACAAAGTATACAAAGTGAAAGACCTCGTACAAATAAAATATGAAAAAAATGTCAAATTAATTAAATGTTCCGATGCTGAATTCTGAAAAAAAATTACTGTATGGTACTTAAAGATGAAAGGAACCCATATTATGAAATTTCCCCAAAAATGTGAAAATCAAATGCGACAAAACTCTACGTTTAACTAACTGCAGAAACACTCACAGGGGTAAGTATGGTAAAAGGACAAGGCGCGATAAGGTGTTGATTTGGCCCAAGATTCCTGTAAATTTTCAAGTTGCACCTCAAGATTTTTTTTCATGGTCGTTTCAAAGCTCAGATCCAATTTACAAAAAAAATACAGAAGTTAGAACCAATGACGTCACGATGTGTATAGTTCTGATGTCATGAAAAGGCTAGTTTGAGCATTTTCATAAAAAAAGATACCGAATTTAGCAGATTTCCAAACAGCTTTCCTAACCGGAAATATCGAGCACATTCAAGAACCAATTGGATAATTTACCAACTTATTGGTACATATAAATTTAACCTCTCCTACAAATATTTTTGTGGTTTTTGCATGTGCTCAAAATTTCCTATACAGAAAAAGTAGTCAAAATTTGTCCAAAAAAAAAAAACTCAATAATCATACATCAATATTTGAGAAATATCAATTTTTACTGAAAAGTCATACCCCTAGAACATTTCTATGAGAAAACCCGGTGAATTCAATGAAATTTATTTTTCAGGCCAAATAAGGCCTTTATCGCCCTTACTCCTTTACAGAAAATTAGTTTAACTACTGGTTTGTCCTGGTTGATGTTTAAATACTCAAGAGACTATCAACAGCTTTTTCAAGTTTTTATCTTGGTGTTGTTTGAGGGTTAGAGGAGTAACAAGTACCATGGGTCTTTATTGGTTATGTCTGAGGTTTAGAAAATGGCAATTTCAATCAGCTACATATCAGAACCCTCAAAACTGATCGTGTGACGGGTGTCGCTAGTGAAGAAGAACATGCTCACCCTTCCGGAGCACCTGATGTCACTCCCAGTATTCATGAGAGTTCACACTATGGGTGCCTTAGTTTTTACTGTCGTCTTTTTATTTCCGTGCATTGTAGCTGTCTCGCGTCCATGTTTTGTCTTTGTTTTTTTCTGTTGCCGTTTTTGCCATGTCTTTGGTTTTCGATTTTTGTGGTCTTCGCTTCCCTTGTTCCTTCGGTATTCTACTGCCGGTGTTTTACTTTTTATGGTATTTTTACATTGATCAGGCACAGTGGTGATGTTTTTTTCTATCCACTTAATAATAAGCACAATATAGCCAAAAAAACTAATTGATGAAAATTGCAACTAACTAGAAAAATCAGTATTTTTTTTCTTTTTTAATATATAACAAAATACCGAAGTTATTGTGAATATATTTTCTGCATATATGCATTTCGACAACTTATGTCTCTTCAATATAGATCAAACAAAAAGAACTTGAGATCCATGAAACAAAATATGTGGAAAAGCTATAAGGGAACAAATTACCGAAATAGAAAAAGCCAAATCACTAAGGACAGAGCTATCGGGATGGAGATACTCCTTAATCTTTAACAAAATGTTCTTAAATGTAAATATAGCAAGTAATGTTTTTACAGAACATAATAAACATCTTAAAAGTTTGATTAACATGCAAAAAGTATTTAAAATAAAAATGTTCATTGGATAAATTTGATTTCCACGCCTACTACCCAAGCGGTATTTAAACAGAAAACAGATGCTTATGAAAATATTTTTCATAAAACGTAGTTCCAAAATAAGGTAAACCATTTATATCTATACCATCAGATTTTTAAATTGTTTTTAATTTTCGTATAATATTTTATTAGGTAGTACTTTAAAAAAGTTTAATTGACATCTTAAGTTTTATTTATATAGATCAAAACATTAAGAAAGTTTTCAAGTCAGGAAAAATTAATTGCACATAATAAAAACTTAGCCAACAGCACAAAAATCGGATTTGAACCATCATTTTACATCATGATGAAGATATCCATTTAACCCACTGTCCATTTGTATATTAGATAAAAAAATAAACATAGAAAAGGCAGACTTAAAGTGAATTGTTTAGGTCAAATTTTGTTATTTACGTATCTGTCGATTCTTTTTAACAAAAAACTTAAGTTACATTTCCTGTAACATGTAACAGTTCGTCACAAATGATTTTTTGTAGCATTGTTAGATATGCGATAAATACTACTAAACCGGTGCTAGGGGAAGTCTTGATTTTCATGTATCTGACTGTTACCATTCCAACCAGTTGTCATATCAACAATATTTTTTTTATCAAAACGGGATTCCTATATTTACATGATCGTGTAATGCAAATATCAACGAATTTTTCGACTACGAAGTATAAGCAAAGCTCATGGCGACATGGAGACGAAGAACGACAATTGTAGCGCTGTTCCATTGTTTGTTTTCATCGTAGAGACTTTTCTCATTTGCATAAAATCCGTGTCCTGTATTGTTGACCTTGGTGTTGTATGCCGATTTTACAAGACGACTTTGTATTCACTGATTTATTAAGGCCCCGCCACATAAGTGGCGGACACCCTATACTATTCAGTCTGTCCGTCCGTCCGTCCGAAACAATCGTGTCCGAGCTATAACTTTTTTCTCTTTTGAGATAGGCTTTTAATTTTTTGCATGCATATAGATCACCTCATAGCAATGTGTCGCGTACCTTGGTTGGTGACCTTTGACCTTGACCTTTGACCTCAGGGTCACATTCATGCTTTTTCAATGACAAAGTCGTGTCCGGGCTATAATTTGTTTCTCTTTTGAGATAGGCTTTTGATATTTGGCATGTAGATAGATCACCTCAAGACGATTTGAGATAGGCTTTTGATATTTGGCATGTAGATAGATCACCTCAAGACGACGTGTCGCGTACCTTAGTTGGTGACCTTTGACCTCAGGCTCACATTCATGCTTTTTCAAGGACAAAGTCGTGTCAGGGCTATAACTTTTTTCTCTTTTGAGATAGGCTTTTGATATTTGGCATGATGATACATTGCTTCAAGGCAACATGTCACATACAATAGTTGATGACCTTTCACCTTTGACCTCTAGGTCACACTTGAAGCGGGGCCCACAGAGATGGATACCATCTCACTGATGTCTAGTTCATTATTTTTTTTCAAATTTGTTTTGAAAGGTATTATTTTCAGCATATCCATACTTGAAAAACAGCTCTGTGTAACCTAGCTATGATTTAGTGCAAATAATCACATGAACTCTTTGATCGATGGCATCTGAGTTGTCTTGATCAACTATTAAATCAACTACATTATCAACAGAATAATTAATGAATCTAGCTTTTTAAAACTTCGCCAGTTTTTTTTATATATTTTTTTATTTATATTTTACTTGTTTGCTGAATCAATAGAACAAATTTATGGTGCTGGCTATTTTTCCACTATAATCAACAGTTACATTTATGTTTAACGTGTCTATCCGAAATGTTGCTATTGCAGTAAGATCGCAGCCTTATAGTATATCCATTTAATTAATTTTTATCGTACGAATTGTTTGTTTTCAGTCTGACACATCTGCCAAAATATAGTTTTGGACAGAAAATGGAAACGACATTTCTGAAAATTTTGTGTCTTTTCACCCTGGCAACTGTAGTTTATGGCTCCACGACAGCACTTAAACCAGAAGCGTACCAACAGATTATTGGGCATGGGTTTTCTACCAGTTATTTCAAAACACTTGATTTTTCCAAATATCAAGACCAAAATATCGACGACATTGCGGCAGCAGGTTTCAACAATCTGAGACTCAGGTGTAGAGCTGATTTGGAAGGATTGAATATGACTATTTTTCTCGATAATTTGGAACATGTAGTGGACAAGTGTTTGAGCAAAAATATAATCCCAATTATTTCTTGGATTCATCATGAGGCAGAAGCTGATGCAACCGAAGAATATCGACAAGAATACATAGAATGGTGGAGGCAGGTAGCAGACCGATTGAAAAAGAAAGACTACAGACTGAGTTTTAACCTGTTTACTGAGTTGGGAATAGATGGTTGTGGTGACGATTGCTCAAACAGTCTTCGGGAAAATACTGATCAATACAACAACTGGACGAAATCGGCCGTGGATGCAATAAGACTGACAGGTAAGAAGAACAGAAGACGAATACTTATTTTAGGTTCACCGAAAAAGACAGCAAAGGATTTGAACCTTATTGACGAATCGATTTTTGACAAGTTCATGATGGTTGAATGGCATATATATGCTTCTGGGCCAAACAAGAAAATTCATTACAATAATGATGGTTCATTTAAGAAGTATGGAGCAAAATACTGGAATAACACTGGGGACACTATAGGAAAACAAAATGTAGACAATGCAATCAAAGAAGCGACGGACTATACCAATTCAAGTGGAAAGCTTACCTACCTAGGCGCATGGATGTCACAGTCTGCAAATGGAGACCTAAATGAAAACGAGGTCATCAACTTCTCAAAATATTTTGTTCAAGCTATGGGCAACATTCCTTGGTCCTTAAATGTCCTAGATCGTTACTACGATACTAAAAATTCTGCCTGGATAACAGAACAACAAACGATTGCAGGCCAGAGTTTGAACATGTCAACAATTTTAAGCGAAATCCAGAACGCCATAAATAATTGAAACTAGAAAACATTTACGAAAAAATTAAGTCACTGTTTAGCATACGAAGTGCAAAGATGCGCAGTATACCGACAAAACATGAATTTTTCTTCAGGACGAAACGCTTTTAGTCAAGGTTAATACCTGAAATGTCATAAATTCTACTAGTGTTCTTTTTTATCAAGGTAGATATCAATCTTTTAATCACAAACATTATCATAATTTAATACTATTTGCCTCCGTTGTTATGTTTATCATGTCGTTCATTTCTTGTTCATTTTCAAAACCTTAAAATAGGCACTTTTCAACTCTTTCAGTTCTTTTAACTGATAAAACTATGAACTCCTTGTGTAGTGAGACCGGGTGGAAAGACAGAGTAAGCGTCTCCTTGATCACCTAACATTTGAGAAATAACATGTATATGTCCATAGTTGGATCGTATAAAATGATTTTACGGATCTTTAGATACTTGCACTACATGTATCATCAAGTAAATAGGTAAACACTTGACTGTTTTAAATATTTATAGAACAATCATTGACGACTCTGTTTAAAGAGCTTTTCAAAACAAAACCTAAATAGAAAAAAATACAAACAAAGTCTAAGTAAATACCTACAATGGCCACAAACTATATTCACATGCCACAATCCACACGCGAGCTGTACTAGAAAAACACAAATGAAATACAAGAGACAAATGTAAATACAATAAGAACTCGAGATAGCCGGACTTGGTACCGGCATTACCAAAATCCAGCCGTAGGGTTAAACCGATGTCTGGGTACCCAAACCTCCACTTTCTCTATCAACTAGTTCCAAAATAAAAGAGGAAAATTCCAATAATCCTTTTTTTAATGGAAATACCTTGAAAATTGATATAAACACATTTAAGTGTCATTAAATAGGTAAAGAAATTAAAAATGATTTCATTACAAATTTATTCTGACAGAATCACACTGAAAATAAATTTATTTTGAAGATCGAATCAGCCTAGATAAAACTGTCTTCACAATAACTGTATAGAGTCTTCATAATAAATTTATACTGACCGAATAACTGAAAATAAATTTATTTTGAAGATCGAATCAGCCTACATAAAACTGTCTTTACAATAACTGTATAAAGACTTCATTATAAATTTATACTGACCAAATCAAACTGAAAATAAATTTATTTTGAAGATTGAATTAGCCTACTTAAAACTGTCTTTACAATAACTGTATTAAGATTTCATATAAATTTATACTGACCAAATCACACTGAAAATAAATTCATTTTGAAGATCGAATCAGCCTATATAAAACTGTCTTTACAATAACTGTATAAAGACTTCATTATAAATTTATACTGACCAAATCTGTTTGAAAATAAATTTATTTTGAAGATCGAATCATCCTACATAAAACTGTCTTTACAATAACTGTATTAAGATTTCATTATAAATTTATACTGACCAATTCACACTGAAAATAAATTTATTTTGAAGATCCAATCAGCCTACATAAAACTGTCTTTACAATAACTGATAAGTTTTCATTATAAATTTATACTGACAGAATCAGTTTGAAAATAAATTTATTTTGACGATCGAATCAGCTTTCATAAAACTGTCTTTACAATAACTGTATAAAGACTTCATTATAAATTTATACTGAAAGAATCACACTGAAAATAAATTTATTTTAAAGATCAAATCAGCCTACTGTATACAGCTTTCAAGAACATTAGAAATCAGTTCACTTTAGAAAAACACATGGCAGTTAGAAATGGCAAACTTGAAAATTTTCATAACTTGTATTTGCAAATTACGCCTATAGGGCCAAGAAGATACAATCACAGAACATACATGACATACAAACATATCGTTTATACAACAAATGACATGAAAAAAAGATGTATTGAGCAACTTTATTACTTTCGCAAATCTGTACTTTAATAAAATGTGTATATTCAGATTTTTATCCTGAATTTTCAGAAATGAACAATTTTTGTTCTGTATGTATTTTTATTGATAACGTATTTTTTCCAATTAAATAAACAGTTTTTCTTTGTTTTTTTTAGGTAGATAATATTAAGAAAATAGAAAATCATCAGACAAAATTTCATTATATTTTGCTCTTTTTTAATTGATTAAGTAGTTTATCTTTTTTATTTTTTTTTCACCATTTATTTACTTAACTCATTTTTGAAAAAAAATCATTCCCAGATTTTTTTTCTTATCTGCATTTCATTATGTTACTTTTATTATATAAAAAGAAATTGTAAAAGATAATGTCTATTTTGAAATCTGCTTCATTGACCATGATAAACTGACATTTTTTTTTATGTGATACCTTATATAAGGATTGAAAGTTATTTAGTAATATTAAATAACAAGTACTAACATTTGTATATTGAAAGTTTATATACATGTTACTAATGTTAAGGAGGCAGGGAAAAAGACACCGATTCTTAATGTTTCAACTAACTAATGTACAGATTGCAATAAAGATTATTAATTGAAAGAAAAACATTAATTTAATATGTGCCTGAATAGAAGACATGAAAAGTCACCTAATTAGTACTTACATCAATCTTCTTATATTGGTTTGGACTTTTAATGAAATGCTTTTTCACCACAAATCAAGCATCTTCTTTTGAAACAATACTATCTACACACACTTTGAATTACAGATTTGATAAAAGGTCACATAATAAATGAACAGAATCTTCACACATTATTGAGGTAGTTGTGAAGTGATGCATTAAACTCTCAGCATGAGACTTCTGACAGAAGTAAAAGATTTTGTGTTATGTCATTAAGACTTACAAATTTCAGTTTACAGTGCTGACCCCAGTGTATATAATTATGTCAAATCATTGGCTTCTGTCAGAAGTCTCATGCTGAGAGTTTACATATCACTTCACAACTACCACAATTATGTGTGAAGATTCTGTCCATTTGTTATTTGACCTCTTATCTGATTTGTAATTTAAACTGTGTGGTTTCAAAAGATGAAGATGCTTGATTTGTGGGGAAAATGCATTTTCTTACATAAGTATTAAGAAGATTAGTGTAAGTACTTTTATGTTTTCTACATCTCAAAAGAACTTCAGGCACATTGAAAAAAAAACTTTTTTTTATGTAATCCTTGTGTTCATCAGAATATTTTTTATATGTTGTCCATTGTGCATATTCTTCAATTTTTGCTCATGCTCTGTCTTAATATACATGATTGGAGGTGGGAAATTAAAATGAGATTTAATGGAATTTTGTCAGATTGTCCCTAAATGTATCAAATTAAATTATCAAACAAAATATTGGGATCTGTGTGCAAAACAGTAATGCTTTTGAATGGAAAAAACCAAAATGGTCTGAAAATCTGAAAGAAATACAAAAACGTGAACAGTAAGCATCCTTAAAAGAGCAGGGTCATAGCCCTGCAATATATTCTGGACCATATGCGTAATTGGATCATACGCGTATGGTCTGGACTGTATAGTGATTTTTTTTCAGATTAATCATTCCCATACCCCTTTCAAATTTTATGGGCTATTCTGTTTAGATCCAATGGGGGTATTTATTCTTTGATTAGCTTTTACAGGCATTTCAAATAATTGACTTAACATTATTTTGATTAGATGTGCTTTGATGAGACATAATTATCGAAAACCACATTTGCAGAAACTAAATTAACAGTAACTTTATTATCAATACATAATATAAATTCAAGTACAGTATATATGTGCATTTTCTACATTTCTAAAAAAAAGAGCAATCAATATATGCCCTAATAGAATGATTTTATATATGTATATTAGATATTAGCTTTTGTAGTTTTATCCCTTTTTTGTAAAGCAAGCAAACAAAAAAATGCTGATTTTCCAGCACTTACGGTATCTAAATAAAATACAACCAAAAGTATTGTCCAGTGTCTCAGAGGGCTGGAGATGTTTTACTTAAAAACCCTGAAAATTTTCAGGATGTGTATAATATGTCAAATTACCCGATCTCAAATTTTAACTCTTTTATTATAGGTGAGTGTATAAGAATTTAAAAAAAAAAACAATGATTTGAATAATGAAACCAGAATTAAAGTAAATTAATAAATAAATCTAAAGAGTGTTATTCACTGCAATGTATCACACACTTTAAAGAAAACTCACAGAAAACTCAAAGGATTGATCAAATTCTGTATCTGTGTTTCAAAATAATCCAAACTTTGGTGAATTAGTCAAATGAACCATACCATTAATTGAGGAAAGTAAGATACAACATGTAGCATAATCATTTGGAACAAATTGATGGCTATCAAGGAAATTACAGAAACATTTAGCACCTCATTATATAATGATACAATCAGTTGAATACTAGACATGACATGTATAATAAATAAGTAAGTAAATAATTGAATGAATTAAATAATGAATAATAAGTAAAGGAATTGCAATTGAGGGTTTTTCTGGACGATTCAGAAAAACATCTGAACACTGAAAAATTGAAGCATTTCATGTATGTGCGGTTAGAGATATGAGGTGGATACTGGATAAACATATATTTGTTAGGTTTAATGACTATGTCTTGAAATTTTATCTGACACTTTGCTGAAGTATTACCACTGCAAAATTTGCTAAATTTCATTTCACTTGTTTTAGTGAATTTCAAGAAGGAAAGAAAATGTTAAAACAATAGAAACAGAATATGAAAATACCGAACTTACTGTTAATTTACTTTCTGACAACTAATGTCTCTTCAGTGCAGATCAAATAAAAAACATTAAAAATCCATCAACCGAAATTTGTGTAAAACCTGATAGAGAACAAATTAACAATAGGATCTAAACAGTTGATCCAAAATAAGTTAAGGACAGAGCTATGGGAATGGGAGATACTCCTTAGTTTTGAAATAAATTTTGAATAGGATCTAAACACTTCACTATATTTTTTTAAAATAAATGAATGAATATTCCTATATTTATTTTGAAATGAAGTAGTCAAAATAATTTTAAGCATTTAAATTTTAAATTTTTTGATTTCATCTGCACTAAAGAGACATAAGTTGTCGAAATGGCTGCAGAAACTAAATGTACCATAACCTCTAAATTTTGTTATTTTTCTTATCGAATGTTGTTGTTGTTATAATATGTCATAAGTAAGGTCATACATTACTCCTTGAAATAAATGATAAATAATTTTGAGAGCAAAATAGAACAACTATATTTTGACCTTTTATTAACAATGTAATGCTAGGATATATCATTTCCAAGGCAATGCCATCCTAAACAAAATAAATTTATTTTCAGTATGATTCGGTCAGAATAAATTTATTATGAAGTCTTTAAACAGTTATTGTAAAGACAGTTTTATGTAGGCTGATTGGATCTTCAAAATAAATTTATTTTCAAACTGATTTGGTCAGTATAAATTCATAATGAAGTCTTTATACAGTTATTGTAAAGACAGTTTTGTGTAGGCTGATTCGATCTTCAAAATAAATTTATTTTCAAACTGATTTGGTCAGTATAAATTTACATGTATAATGAAAACTTAATACAGTTATGGTAAAGACAGTTTCATGTAGGCTGATTGAATCTTCAAAATAAATTTATTTTCAGTGTGATTTGGTCAGTATAAATTTATAATGAAGTCTTAATACAGTTATTGTAAAGACAGTTTTATGTAGGCTGATTCGATCTTCAGAATAAATTTATTTTCAGTGTGATTTGGTCAGTATAAATTTATAATGAAGTCTTTATACAGTTATTATGTAGGCTGATTCGATCTTCAAAATAAATTTATTTTCAGTGTGATTTGGTCAGTATAAATTTATAATGAAGTCTTTATACAGTTACTGTAAAGAAAGTTTTATGTAGGCTGATTTGATCTTCCAAAATAAATTTATTTTCAGTGATTTGGTCAGTATATATATATAATGAAGTCTTAATACAGTTATTGTAAAGACAGTTTTATGCAGGCTGATTGGATCTTCAGAATAAATTTATTTCCAAACAGATTCGGTCAGTATAAATTTATAATGAATTCGATCTTCAAATCTTCAAATTCAAATTTATTTTCAGTGTGATTCTCTCAGAATTAATTTATAATAGTCGTTTTCAATTTTTTAAACTATTTAATGACACTTAATATGTTTAATATCAATTTTCAAGGTATTTCCACTAAAAAAGGATTATTGGAATTTTCCTCTTTCATTTTGGAATTAGTTTATCCCTTTTCCCTATGGTATAAAAAAATATACGAATTTAACCCAATACAGGTAGACTAGTAACTCTAGGACCACTATCTTAAAAAAGAAAATAGCAAAATTTGTTTTTTGTCGTTTTAACCTGGATATGGGATGTTGTCTCCTTGACATTTACCCCATTTCCTTTCTTTTTCATATTTAGAAAGATGGGTCAAGGAGTACTCGCCGATAAACCAGCGCAAAGAACCTGGTAAACACTATCTCACTACGCAAGAAAAACTCAAAATATCCCATAGGTTTTGGTTAAGAGTCGCCACTGATTTCAGTACACATCGGCAGTATTAGTGAGATGCTAGTGTACGTGTACAACCTTCAGGTTTTGAATTCAAAAGTCGATATCAACCAAAAACCAAGGAGAATTGTTCCTTTTATGTTCCCAATGTGTCCATTCAGAATGAGGAATGCCAGTTCTGTACATGTAAAAATAATAATTGCAAACATTATGGTCATAATAACTTTTCTTAAAAAGTGCTCGAGTTACTAGCACATAACATTGCTTCTGGTCCTTTCATGATTATTTAGATGATTGATTATTTATTAATTCTTCAGAATTCGTCCAGTATTCCGGATATTTCAAAATAAAAAAAACAAAAATAAATTGATTCACATTTTTTCCAAATCAAAATAAAAACGAATGAATGGGTTGACCGCTTCATCGAGTTTTCATCCTACTGAAAGGGTATGCGATGGAAATTTTGATTTTGACCAAAGTTTGGACTGGCTTATAAGTACACTGCATGAAGCATCGCCTGTCTTCACAAAGTTTGTCTTCAATTGTTCCGTATTACAACCTTACTATAACGCATAGACAGAGTATCCATATATACTCAACAAAAAAAGTTTAGCAACACATTTTAACCGTTTTAACTTTTTAAAAAATGCTTAAATGCTGATAAATTCTGATCTTGGCTAAAAATAACCAATATTCAACCATAAAAAATTCTTCAATCTGTCAGGTAGGGTGTACAAGATAACTTATTCAAGATATGGTCTGCAAATTAACAAGGACTTTTTTCCCATAAACAATTTTCATCTTTGCCAAAAAAACTGCAAGAATCACTTCGTGATCACTGTTACATAGCCAGTTCTGGTAGTCAACCTTACTTTTTACTTTGGTTGTGTTATCTTGTTTTCAGATTTTATTGATGTATCCTTTAATGAGGGTAATTCGGTGCATGTATTGTATATTTCAAATATATTATTAATTCTTTTCAAGAGGCCTTTATAACAACTTCCCTACGATTGACTCTGAATGAGGCTTTTTGTTTAGTTGAACCAATCACAATTTCTTAATTTTATTTTCCTTTTCATTTTCTTTTTTTTTCTGTTTGATTTTTTTCGTGTTCTCATTGTTGCATACGCTGAGTCATCTCAGATTTTATTATCATAAGATCATAACGGGTATATAAGCAAACATTCGATACAATTAAGTAAACATTATGATTAAGTTATTTTTCTAGACTAATGATTTTTCTCATATATATCAATATATAAAATAAAACATTAAAATATATCTATATATTGATTTTGGTTACACATACACAAATAAAGTTATTTTGGTTAGACGTCATAATGTAAATGTCTTAATTGCTTTTTTGTTGAAAATATTATATTTAATTTAGTTTTCAAACGGGGTATGTAGCGTGACATAACCTTGATGTTTAGTTAGGCGAAGACCAAAGAAATATAATAATTACAAATAACAAAATACCGAAGTCACTGTGAATTTAGGTTCTGCATATGCGCTATGCATTTTTTTTTAATTTTTGTACTACCCTTTTATCATCTTCCGATGTTGAGCTTCTGAACAAGACATCCTACGAAGTCACTTGGAATATTTATCAAGTGCAATATCTTTCACCTAATTTAATGAATTTAGAATAAACATAATTAATCGAAACAAGTGAAAACAAGTACAAATAATGAACTCATATTTTTTATCCGATATTTGCAGAAAAAACATACTTTGACACATTTACATTCTGGTTTACGGATGTACTTTCAAACAAAATATAACAGTAAACACCTATAATGGCCGAGAACTTCAATCACGTGCTATAATTCACAAGCGAACTGCACTAGAAAAAACACAAATGAAATACAAGAAACAAACGTAAATACCGATAGGAACTTGGGATAGCCGGACTTGGTACTTTGAAATTTGCATTTCAACAACTTAAGTTTCAAAGATAAGTCAAAGTCAAGATAACAGTTAACACTTAAAATGGCCGAAAATTACAATCACAAGCCACAACCAACAAGGACATTGCAATAGAAAAAAATTAGTTTGAATAACAACACAGGGTTTGCTATATAACCCGTCTGTGATTGAAAATATATTTATATTTCGTTGAACAATCATTAGAAAATTAAATCTGCAAAAAAAGATAACTCATCTGGATTCAACTTAGTTGCTTTCAACTAATGACGTTGTAAATTTCGATGAAACTTATATATCCTTGGCAATTTTCCGAAAATATTTGAATTCAATCAAAATCAGTGCTTTGAGCTAGCCGAGAGTTTAGCGGCGATCCCTCTGACCCATCTTTTGAAATCACGTTTGATCATATTATTTTCCTTTTCAAGATAGTGGTAATAGAGTTAATAGTCTACCTGTATATGGGTTTATTCGTATGTTTATTTTACTATCAGGAAACGGTATAGAGAGATGGGGAGGTTTCGGTTCCCATTATCGGTTTTACTCGTCCGCTTGCTTTGCTAGTGCGAGTACCAAGTCCGGCTATCCCAAGTTCCTATCGGTATTTACGTTTGTTTCTTGTATTTCATTTGTGTTTTTTCTAGTGCAGTTCGCTTGTGAATTATAGCACGTGATTGAAGTTCTCGACCATTATAGGTGTTAACTGTTATATTTTGTTTATTTGTACTTGTTTTCACTTGTTTCGGTTAATTATGTTTATTCTAAATTCATTAAATTAGGTGAAAGATATTCCAAGTGACTTCGTAGGATGTCTTGTTTAGAAGCTCAACATCGGAAGATCATAAAAGGGTAGTACAAAAATTTTTAAAAAATGCATAGATTATTATTACTTTATAAATATATTAGTTGAGATTTAACTTTGGCCATATTTTCACAATTTTCACATGACGGGTGTTACATGCATAGTAGTAGAAGTTCACCTCATCGCCGCCCAAATTTCCCCCTTTCAAGGTACTATATAAAGATTTCAATATTTTTTCTCTGTTAATTTTATGGTTCTTAAACGAAGGCTTTGAAAAGTAATGATTTTTTTATTTTTCAATTTTCATTGCACAAATACATATTGACGACCTGATACATTAACCTGCACTTGAAGTGTCGTGTTCATATTGCAATCTTTTCTTTTCGGATGCAAATTTAAAGTAAATAAATAAATGCACGTAGATATGGCACGCCAAAGCCACAAAAATGAGATAAAATAGCATTATCTCAGGAAATGCTATCTTATTTGAATTTTTGTGGCTTTGGCGCACATTATCAGACATGTATTATCAGGTTTCCTCATTACCTCCTGATAAGTACTTTTAAATATTTTATACATAGGTCTCTATGAAATCTATGTGGTAATGATGTTTTATCTTAAGATAACATAACACTATCTGTTAATACAGTTTTTTCTGTGTTTTTGTGGTTTTGGCGTGCTAGTAAATGTATTATCTGTTTTCTAATATCAACCAATCAGACGTAATATCTGTGGGAAACTGTATTATCTGATTTATGTAACTGTATTATCTGATTTATGTTGAAACCAATCAGATGTAGATAGATAAATTTCAATAACTTATTAAATTCAATCTTTTTAGATCAAATTATCTTTTCTGAAAAACTATNAAGATAACATAACATTATCTGTTAATACAGTTTTTTTCTGTGTTTTTGTGGTTTTGACGTGCTAGTAAATGTATTATCTGTTTTCTAATATCAACCAATCAGACGTAATATCTTTGGGAAACTGTATTATCTGATTTATGTAACTGTATTATCTGATTTATGTTGAAACCAATCAGATGTAGATAGACTTATTAAATTCAATGTAAAATTAGTTTATGGGAATAAAGTCTCGTCAATATATATTAAAAATTAAAATATCACAATATTTCATCGTTAAAATTACCTGTTTTGACATTCACTTAGGCCTACCTGTGATCGTTGCATGAATGTATATTCTATGAAATATACATGCGAAATATACATGCAAGTATGACCTCCACGCAGAATTGAATACATGTAATTGTGTTTTAATTGATGTTTGCATAAAAACATTACTTAAATGGATCATGAAAAAAATAAGTAATTGTCAGATTGAATCTGAAGTGTAAATTTCAGATATATAATATATATTCTTACTATTTTTATCTTTATCATGTGTATGGAATGTGTATCTGAGGCAGTTTTTGTGTTTGCACGTTTTGTGTTTTTTTATCAAGATTACGTTGTTATTTATTTCTATAATATTAGAAGTTTACATGAGCTCTCGTGCGCTCATGTTTGCTTGTTAATTTGTACAAGCTATGACTTTAATAATACCACTTACTTACTGGGGGGGACATGGAAGTCTTTCAAACTTTTGTCTATTTCTTGCAGGATCTAAGCAAAGTTTGTAGTTTTACCATGCTAACTTTAATTAAACCTTAATTATTTGTTTATTCATCATCCAAGGACGTGCGAGACCAGGAAGTAAATTTTGTTTCTTACAGAACAATCGGTTGAAATTAAGTGAGAATGTTAACAGTGATAATGAAACTATGGAATTAATAAAATATATAGTAAAGAATATTTCAAATGTACATTTTTCATATTTTAAAAGCTTTTAGTTGCTCGTAGTCAAGGAATCTTTTTCTTAGCGAATGAAATTGCATGTAACAAATGAAGACGGATGTTCTTCAATAGGCACAATAAATTATTACATACGGATCGGACATCTATCATAAGATAGTTCATTACCTGTTAACAGATAAACAAGTTCATTACCAGTTATGATAAGCAATTTCATTACATATTACCTCCAGGAAAGAATGTTTTATCTCTTTATTGCATACAGACCTATGTTAATTTTTTTCCATATTTAATTATCAGGAGTTTATGATATTTTATCTACGCCAAAACCACAAAAATACAGATAAGATAGAATTACCTGAGATAATGCTATTTTATCTCATTTTTGTGGCTTTGGCGTGCCATACGTAGATGCACAGCAATTTTAACTTTTACGTGTTTTTGCATTTTTCCCGAATTTTGATTGAAAAAAATCTAAATAAAACTGTAAAGCGCTTTAACTACAAATTATTTTGAAATGTTATTGCACTGGAAAATGATACTGGAAGTAGACTAAATATGAAAAAGAATAGAAATGGGGTGATTGTAAAGGAGACAATATCCAATTTCCAAGTTAAAACGCCCAAAACAAAGCATCTAGTGGTCACCGTACGGTCTTAATCACAGTGATGAACCTCACATCATATAGAAAGCCCTAAATGGCCCAAAAAGTAAAAAAAGTGAATAAATCAATGGAAAAAACACATCCTGAGAATCAAGAAACTAAAATTTTATAAGAAGACAAGGACAAACCAATGAACAACATTATTCTGACTTGGGAAAGGCACAATTTCGGTAGTGATCCAAACCTTCTCCCTATGTGTGATGAATGGTTACAAAATAAATACACACAAAGACTCAAGGTAAAACTTAAACTTGAAAAAAGTCTAACTTATCAAGCTGGGTACCTTAACAATGACGTACATAAAACATGAAGACAATTCACACGGGGACTGTCCTGACAAATGCTCGCAGTTACTGACAGCTAGCTAAGGACATAATTTCTGTTGAGTCTGATATCAAGCTGTCTTGCATATGAAACTTCGATTGAAATACTTCTAAACAACATTATTAATTATGAAAGAAGAACATAATATTGTGTAATGTCAAATACTGCCAAGATGAAAAAAATGTATTTAAATCATTTAAAATGTATTTATTCAATTATTTGAAAATTTTCTAATCTGAAATACTTTGAGATTAAAAGTTTAATATCTCGTTTTTGAAGCCGAAAACTATCTTTTAGTACCGTTATATTCATTGACTTAGAACATTCAATTTTTTGTTGGAGTGTCTTAATTTTATTTTGAGACTTAAAATCCGCATTCTAAGCCTCCTTAGAATTCTTATTGTCGAACGTTTTATGTTATGACTGATGCTAATTGAATGTAATATGAAAAAGAAAGGAAATGGGGTAAATGTCAAGGAGACAACATCCCATATCCAGGTTAAAACGACCAAAAACAAACCATATGGTCTTCAACACAGTAAGGAGCCTCACATCATATAGTAAGCCCTAAATGGCCCCGAAAAGGTAAAAAAGTGAATAAATCAATGAAAACAAACCACATCCAATAACCCAAATATCAAATGTTTGTTCATCGCTTAAACTGTCTCTACATATTGGAGGCCTGTGCACATTGTCGGAGTGACTTAGTGTCCTGTCAGATATGTTCTATTGTGCGGCGTACACGATTATTGTGTCTCCTTACTGAGAAGTTTTTAATGATTTTCAAGTGTGTCTTTGTCTTGTTAGATTTGTTGTTCTATTGTAGGGAGTAACCGAATATTGTCTGTCCACATATCTAAAGTCTTTACTTACTGTCGAGTGTGTCTAACTGTGTCTTTTCAGATATGTTGTTATATTATACGGCATGCCCTAATATTGTGTCTCTTCATATCGAAAGTCTTAACGTATTGTCGGTTATGTTTGTGTTCTGTCAGATATTGTGTCCTACTGTACGACGTACAAGAATGTTACAAATGGCGAAATGGTCAACTTCGACTATTGTCTAAATAAGTTTATGATAACAAATTCATTCTTCTTCCCGTAAGTCTGGGTATAGTTTCATTCGTCTCTCGTCCCACTTTAAATGTTGTTATATTTTACAGCCATTACAGGTTAGCATGTAGGATCAAAGTTTGCGAACTTTCTACCTTTGTTAGATCAGCTTAAGAATGTATATTGATCCCGGAGAATGACATTTCCGAAAAAATGGTGGAAGTTTCCGAAAATATTTTTCTCTTTTCCGAAAATTTTTGTTCCCTTTTCCGAAAATAAAAATGTAGACTTTTCTGAAAGAAAAAAAAAATATTACATGAACCTCATCTATAACCCATGTAAACTAAATTGGTACATCTTGTTTAAAAACAAAAAATATGCATGCTATATGATTATAAGAGAAAATTGTACAGCACACGGAACAGCTACCAGCACTGCAGACGGAAAGGTAGGTAAAATGACAACTTAATCTTCATGCAAGTTTCATTATATAGTACATATGCCATTATTTCTACGACAAAACTGTGGCCTTTCGCCGCCAAACAAAGGCTGACCTGTTCAGTTGCTAAAAATGCACCTACATTTACTGTAAAATTTCAAGCACAATTCACCAGAGAACTCCACAACAAAAACATATGAATTACAAAAAACCGAAACAACGATAGGAACCCGGGATAACTGGACTTGGTACCGACACTTGTAAATGCAATCTCTATCTTTAAACCAGAGGACCCAAGCCCCCTTTTCTCTCTATGCGTAATAAACAATAATGAAAGAATAAAACCAAAATACATGAAGATTTCTAAGTATAAAACCACTTTATTAAACAAAAACTGATGCACAGCATAATTTTGAAAATTTACCTGTAAAATAAATTTTCGGAAAAGGTATGCCAGGTTTCTCGGAAATGTCCATGCCGGAATTTCAATTTTTTTCGGAAATGTCCTACTCCCATTGAACCATGTAGTTAAATGTCCAACATGCCTAAGGCAAAATTCACACCTTGATGAAGAGATTAAAGACCTTTTCATAATTTAAAAGCATGATTACAATGTTACCTTTGTAAATTAGTTTATTAGAAATAAAGTTATCTTATTTACTTCTAGGTGAAAATTATATTTCTTAGTTATTGATATATAGTGATAAAGGAGTCAGTCTGTCTGTCTTTCCGTTAAAACCTCTATAGAGCTTAGGTTGTTTGTTATATTTACATGCCAACTCAAATAAAACTTATTTATAATTATTATCATTTATTGTCTGTCTGTCTGTTAGTCACACTTATATGCAGTTTTTATATAGATGTAAGTTTTCATATTTGGTTTCTTAATCTGCTAAATGACTACATATAATTTGCCTCTCCTGGTATGTAGTGCTATTATTTATTGTTTACAAATTCTTTTGGTTCAATTGATTCAGTGATCTTGACTATGTTAAAGTATATTTGCCGCCGTTGATTTTTGATATTTATAATAGCTATAATGGGGATAAAGTACTTAGATTCATACATTGTACTTGTGTGCAAGCTATTGGAAAACATATTTCCATCATACTAATATGGTTGTCTTTCTGATACAATCTGGAATAGTCTATAATTTACCTGGAGGTGTGACTCTCAAGCTTGACTGACCGGAGTCATTTAAATTTGGTTTCTGATTGGACAGCTGAGTTTGTTATTCAAAGCAATACACATTCATAGGTAAATCAAACAATGAACCAAACTTAGCTAGCAAACTAGGTAATGTGTTTACAACATGCTAAGCCGAATTAGCTGTAATCATGTTTTTTTATTTATTTATAAATGTAATAAAAATGGCATAATGATTAAGATAAATCCAGTGTGCTGTGTGTTTAAAGTAATATATATGACTTTTAAAAAAAACTTTGCAAAAACAATAAAGGTTTCCTGACGAAAAGCAAGTCAACATCATAACAACGATCAATTACTTCAAAGTTAGCTTCAGTTCAATAAAATCTGTGAAGAGTTAAGTAAATTAATTTATTTGATATCTTTAATTTAACTTGGTGTTCATTTAATATACATTTTAATTACATCTAAGAACATTTTTATTATATTTAATTGAGCATTATTTTTTATGCCCCCGCGACGAAAAGTCGGGGGCATATTGTTTTACTCTTGTCCGTCCGTCCGTTCGTCCGTCCGTCCGTCCGTACGAATGCAAAACACATGAGAAAGTTTGCAAACAAATTCCAACTACTTCAAAGGAATCTAGCTTACAATAAGTAGATGTGCACACACATATCTTTTGGAATATTCAAAATGGCCACGGTTGCCATGGAAACTGAAAAAAGGCGGGAAAATTCAAAGTCCCTCAAATTTGATGAAACTTTACAAAAAGAATGTCTTGCACCCATAGAAATGATTCTGGGTCTCAGAATTTTCAAAATGGCTGCCGTTGCCATGGAAACTGGAAAAAGGCGGGAAAATTCAAAGTTCCTCAAAATGGATGAAACTTTACAAGAAGATTGCCTAGCACCCATAGAATTGATTTTTGGGCTCAGAACTTTCCTTTTATATATTTTGGAAAAAGAGAAGGCATACTGCCGATGTCTACTGAAATACATGACGATTCTTTACCAAACCCATTGGGAGTTTTGAATTTGATTTTCCTTCCGTAGTGCGACAGTGTTTTACCAGCGGACTAGGCTCCTTGAGCTAGCCGGCAGTTTAGCGGCGAGCACTCTTTGACCCATCTTTCAAAATTACGTTTTGTCCCCTCATTTTTCTTTTCTAGATTGTGGTCATGGAGTTAGTAGTCTACCTGTATGGGTTTTATTCGTATGTTTATTCGGTTTTATTCGTATGTTTATTCTACGATAGGGAAACGGGACAGAGAAAGGGGAGGTTTGGGTACCCATAAACCGGTTTAACCCTACCGCTGGCTTTTGCTAGTGCCGGTACCAAGTCCGGCTGTCCCGAGTTCCTATCGTTGTTTATGTTTGTCTTTTGTATTTTTATTGTGGGTTTTTTTCTTGTGCAGTTCCTATTTACTTTCTGGCATGTGGCTATGTTTTTCGGCCATTGTAGGTGTTTCCTGTTATCTTTTTTATTCCATATCATTGTGTCCATATTTGTACTGTGTCAACACCTGTATTGTGTCAACGCACAATTAAATATGCACTTGCCATATTGATTCAGGGTTCAATTAGCGGGGGCATAATTGGTTGCCATTCGGCAAAAGCTCTACAAATGTAGTTAAAACGAAAATTTGATGAGGAAGCGTGTTATACTTTATATTTGATCTGAATGGCATGGACAAGGCATCTACCTTATATTAGGGAGGGTATATATCCAGATCTAAATATAAATGTTGTGTTGATAGTTGAATGTTTTCCAAGATTATTTAAAAATATTTTTATAAACAACAAAAGCATGTGGAGTTAATGCTCTTGAAGCAAAGCCTCGACAAATACATAGTAAAACAAAATATAGAAAGACGCTTTTACTATTGTTTTCATGTCAAAGTCACCAGGCGGCCTTCAATAAATTATAAATGAAATTGCTCATACCTGAGAGTGAGTTCTACATACCCCTAGTGTTAAGAAATAGAAAGGAAATGGGAGTAAATGTCAAGGAGACATCTCCAGGTTAAAGCGACCAAAAACAAAGCATCTATGGGTCTTCAACACAGTGAGGAACCTCACACCATAAAACAAGCCCTAAATTAGTTGAGTGGAATTCCATCGTACAACGCTACATACGTGTTTCTTTAAACTCATGGATGTGAACAAAAATTAAGGGAATACGAGTGTCAGAAATTTTGTAATTAGAATTAAAATTCTGACCTTTTGTTTTGAAGAGCACTACTTATGGAACAACCTGAGCACAAAATTTTGAAAATCCATGTTGGAATTTTTTAGATATAAGACGTCAAAATTTTGGCGGGAAACAGTTCTCTCTAGAGTTTACTTTTAATTTGCACAAGATGTTTATAGTCCTTTTAACACATGAAAATATAATTGGAAGTTAGTTAATTTTTTTACACTGCCTATTTTATACATTTTAAAATGAACTATGACCAAGAAAATATGATCCATGTGCAATGTGCAAAACATTTTAACACTCTTTAAATGGATAAAACCCGAGGATATTGAATGATTTTGAAATCTGACACTCATACTCCCTTAACATTAAACAAACTGGCAAAGTGTTCTCACAATCAGTGTTCTCACAATCCTTTTCCTATCTTGCACGACAAAACACAAAAACAAATGGAGGACATGTAAAAAACCACAATGCACTCAATGAGTCAAATGCAAGAAAACATTACATTATAAAATGATTAGATATGGGCACTATTAACAGGTGGCCAGATTAACTTTTTTGAAGTTAAAAAATAAGATACCACAATTTAAGATATTATATAGATGTATTTTTTAAAAATAAAAGCTTTTAATGCCATTAATAAATAATTTCTTGTCTATCATGTGCATAAACGAGTAAATTATTATGTAATTCCACGTTTTTTCCTCTCCATCTTTGAATCAGGCGTACGTATAAAATTCTGCATATTGGTTTTACCGTTATTGTTTCTAATAATTTTATGTGTACTATATATACATTGTATATTGCCAAGTTTTGGAGTTGTATCATTTTAGCGCATGGCTGTTCCGTTCGGATTCTTATTTCTGTATTTTTATGTCAATTTCTTCTTGCAAATTATCAAAAGATATGAAAATGTTAATAGTTAAATTAGATGCAAAAATAGCAAACAATAATGTAGATGTTAGATGTTAGGTGTTAGGTACACAATTATGTACTATGTTCAAGTATATTCATGAGGCAAATGTAGGATGAAGGCAAGGCGTATTTAACGACGGGAAGAACATTTTGTTTTTATTTGAAGACTTGCTACTTCAAACTTTATTTTGATTTTAGACGTAATCTATATGAACTCGGTTGCCCCATCAAATCAATTAAAAAAAAATAGTAGAATATAGCCTGAAAAAACAATGATTTAAAGGGAAATTTAAAATTATTCAACATTTTTTCGCAATTTGTGACGTTCACCGATAGGTGCTTTGATTTACTTACCTATCACTTTTAATTTTCAAATGAAAATTTCGCTAATTTTATATTTGGAACAGAATCTGCGTCAACCTATGATTTGGTAAAATTAAGAGGCAAAACTAGAAAAAAGACTTTAAGAACTTACTTGTTTTCCTCTGTATCTTCATAATCTCCATTTTTATTTAAGTCTGCTAAGGGATAACACGTTACGATTTTGATTATGATGTCATCAGATCGAAGGCCCGATTCCTGTCTTTCTATGTTTAAAAAGTGCAATAATATTATGTCTCAATTATTCGTGGAAAGTATAAAAATACAATCATATGTAGAGAAAGATACTGATAGTTTGGATGACAAATAAACGATCAAATTCTGATATCAACAAGTGTGTTTTGTGCATTTTTTTAGAATTTTAAATAGAATATTTTAACAGCATGATTTGTGCATTTTATATGCACAATTTTATGTGTGTCAAAAAGCCGAACATTTTATTACGTACATTACAACCAAGGTAAATTGCATTCGTCTTATTTATTTAAAAGTGAAATAAAGAAAGTCACAAAATCAACGATAACAGCAAAATGTTAGTATATTCCATGTAAACAAAAACATGGAAAAAAACTTTATTTTCAATTAAATAAAAAATGTGTATTGTATATTTTTACACGAATGCTTGTTAATAAATAACTAGATCCCGAAACCATATCTTAAAAAAACAGAATGAAAGATTCAAATGCGATATTCCATGCATGCATGTGTATAAGATATATTTAGATGTACTTGCTTACTTCATATCAAGATCAAGGATTCCAATACGTGTTGCAATCTAGGCTGTAATCGAGAAAAGACAAGGTTTCCATAGTTAACTGCACCCGTTTTGTTGTCGTGTGGAGTTACCCAACTTGTTGAATATTAGTGTACCTAAACTAATATTTGACATTTATGTTTATATAAATGATTTGAGTAGTAATTCAAAAATTGAAATTGAAATCATTTCTGCAACCTGAAAATTTCATAATAAACTGTGCATTTATAGTGCGTTCAAATGAATTAATAACACCATATGCAGAAGAATCCAGATTGAAATTATGAATGTAATGTTCTTTTGCTGAATTAAACAAATAAAGAAGAAAATTTATTCATATTTGCCAACCACCCTCCCCCAACAAATCTTCATGTTCTATTTTTTCTTGTTTACAGTATATTTACTTAATTTGGTCTTCCAGTTTGACCTTTGTGTATTCAAGGGGACAGTAGAATACCGAAAAAAACAAAGCATGAAATAACATAAATCAAAGACCAGAGACAAGGCAAAAGCAAGAACATCGGAAAACGGAAGACTGAAGACACTACACATCCATAAAACATGCAAGCAACACAGGAACAGCACTCGAAGCTAAAACATTGTCAGTGTGAACTCTAAAAAAAGCAACAGCAGGTGCCCCAGAAGAGTAAGCATGTGTTGCCAGGTATGCAGCACCCGTCACACTTTCATTGGGTCAATCCATGTTACATTCAGAATTGGTAATGTCAAAAAAGACAAGACAAAATTTCCTGACTTAGGACAGGCGCAAACCTGCTGCTTCTAGTTAGTTCACTTTATGTCTATGGGAGTCTAGGATGCTGTTTATTTCGCTGAACTTAATTACTCTTTATTTAGGGGCCAACTCCGACCTGTCGTTGGGTGTGGGGTTTCCTCACCGTTCATTGAAGATCTTATGGTGGCTTTGAGTTGTTATTACTCCCCTTTGGGTCGTTGTCTGTTTGACACATTTCCCGTTTCCCTACTTTTTCCTATTCAGTTTGATTGCAAAGATATTTGATACTAATTTTGGTAAATTTCCTGGAAGTTTCAAAGACCACTTATTTTTGGAATTCTGCCTAACAACCATATATCCTTAAATTATTCTTGTAAAAATAACTACATGTACTATCAATAGTTTGATTTCAAAAATATTGAGAAAAATTATTCCCAGGCTGTAAAACAACTTCTTTCTGTGTCAAAGAGGGAGTGCGGGGATAGCTGTCGCTCCGACAACCCCTAGTTACATTTGATGTCGTTTATTTATCTAAATCAATATAAAATACCCGGTACCACATGTTTATAGTTCAAAAATGCCCATAAAATCATGTTTTATTTTGACATGTTTTCATTTTTAAGAACATTACATACAAAATTCATTATTTCTTAATGATTACATTCAAATTCTCACGTAATTATGTTTGTGTTTGCAGTTTTTTATTTTGTGAATGGCACTAACTACAACTGACAGTCGCAAACAATGCCTGCATTGAATGGTTTTTTTTAATTGATTTATTAAATAAGAGGTATTTCCCTATTTCAAGCCGTTAGGAATACCTTCCCAATTTTTATCCCCGCACTTTCGAATGAAAGTTCGGGGATATTGTCGTGGGCCTCGTCTGTCCGTCCGTTCGTCCGCCCGTCTGTCCGTCCGTACCTCCGTCCGTCACACAACCTTGCGACGCGAACTCCTCCTACATTTTTGGATTAAGGGTTTTAATTTTGTTTTAGAACTGTTGCATATATGCTGCAGATGCGCAATAAGGTTTCGGATTTTTGATATTGGTCTTGGTGCAAACAAGAGGCCCCAAGATGTCCATTTTGACACATGTGGCATGCGACGCGAACTCCTCCTTCATTTTTGGATTTTGGGGTTTTAATTTTGTTGTAGAATTGTTGCATATGGTCTGTAGATGCGAAATAAGCTTTAGGATTTTTGATATTTATCTTCATGCAAACAAGAGGCTCCAAGATGTCGATTTGACAAAGACCACAAAATGTGGATTGTGACACATACGGCCTGCGATGCAAACTCATCCTACATTTTTTATGGATTTAATTTTGTTGCAGAATTTTTGCATATAGTCTGTAGATGCGCAATAAGCTTTCAGAATTTTGATACCGGTTCCAACTTTGGTAAATTTCCTGAAAATGTCAAAGACTCATATTTTTGGACATTTTGGCATATAATCTTATATTTTGGCAAGTATTTGGAAAAAA
>MJUU01041564.1:72774-88108 GCA_002080025.1 Modiolus philippinarum
ATGCAAACAAGAGGCTCCAAGATGTCGATTTGACAAAGACCACAAAATGTGGATTGCGACACATACGGCATGCGATGCAAACTCATCCTACATTTTTTATGGATTTAATTTTGTTGCAGAATTGTTGCATATAGTCTGTAGATGCGCAATAAAGCTTTCAGAATTTTGATTCCGGTTCCAACTTTGGTAAATTTCCTGAAAATGTCAAAGACTAATATTTTTGGACATTTTGGCATATATTCTTATATTTTGGCAAGTATTTGGGAAAAAAATTCTGAAATCTTAGAATTCGAAAATGTGATTCCAATTTTGGTAAATATCCTGAAAGTCTCAAAGACCACTTATTTTTTGGAATTCTTCCTAGCAACAATACTGTTAGGATTTGTTTCCATTAGGGCAATTATTTTCGCCGTTTGAATTTCAAAAATATTTGATTCCAATTTTGGTAAATTTCCTGAAAGTGTCAAAGACCACTTATTTTTTGGAATTCTACCTAGCAACAATGCTGTTAGAATTTGTTTCCATTAGGGCAATCATTTTCACCAATTGAATTTCAAAAATATTTGATTCCAATTTTGGTAAATTTCCTGAAAGTGTCAAAGACCACGTACTTTTTGGAATTCTATCTAGCAACCAAACTGTTAGGATTTGTTTCCATTAGGGCAATCATTTTCACCGATTGAATTTGAAAAATATTTGATTCCAATTTTTGTAAATTTCCTGAAAGTGTCAATGACCACGTATTTTTTTTAAATTCTACCTAGCAACAAAACCGTTAGGATTTGTTTCTATTAGGGCAATCATTTTCACCAATTGAATTTGAAAAATATTTGATTCCAATTTTGGTAAATTTTCTGAAAGTGTCAAAGACCACATATTATTTTTTGGAATTCAACCTAGCAACCAAACTGTTAGCATTTGTTTTGATAAGGTCAATCATTTTCACCAATTGGATTTCCAAAATAATTGATTCAAAATTTGGTAAATTTCCTGAATTGTCAAAGGCCACTAATTTTTGGAACTCTACATTGAAATCGTAGGTAAAAAATTTGTTAGAAGTAGAAGAAATATATCACCAATTTGATTTCCAAAATATGTGATTCCAAGTTTGGTAAAATTCCTGGAAGTCTCAAAAACTACTTATTTTTTGAAATTCTGCCTAACAACCATATATTCTTTAATTCCTTATGGTAAAAATAGTGACTGTCAATAGTGTAATTTAAAAAATGTTAAGAAAATAATACCCAGGGTCTATAGCTGTTTTCTGTGTCAAACAGGGGGTGCGGGGATCTCTGTCGCTTCCGACAGTAATTACTCAAGTTGATATCAAAAATATTTTTAATATTAAGATTAGGAATGAAATTCTCAAACGGCTTGCCATATGTCCCGTCTCGAAAACTAAAAATCTAAAACTGAGAAATAAGCCATGCATCCAACATAAACTGAATAAATCTAGATATGTAAGCACACTGTATAGGATGCATGCATCTGGATCCCAATTACTATTTTGCTTAATATGACAGAAAATGTATACTTTATACTTTTTGCACACGAACATAAAAAAGAGTTTAAAATTGTTTACAGCTATTTATAGTTTTGAATTCATTGCTGGTATTATGTTACTATTATGTTGATTAACGTTATACATGCCACATCTAAAAAGTTTATCCGTGATAAAGGGAGCTCGAGTTAATTCCGATAATTCGGCCTTTTTTCAAGTTTTTATATTACGTTTAAGAACTATAAATTCTCATATCATTTATCTTCTCGTGTCAACAAATATTTGTTTTTTTTTTTTTTTGTTTATATAATATGCCGTTTCGCAACACATATTTCTTTATAGTATATTGACTTTTAAAATGTGATATATCATACAAAACAAATTTACGCTCTGTGATTATGACTTGTTTAACGTAATATAAAAATCTATACAATTCTATGTGTAAGTACTATTTTTTAACATATATATCACATTTTGAAAGAGTATTACCAATCAATTTGCTGAGAGTTAGTTTTCATTTGGCTCTCCATCTGTCCATAAGTCTTCCCTCATTTGCACAATACCTCAACATTGTTTAGAATTCGGTATATTTTAGGGTACTTTTGATTTTACTATAACTGCAAAGCTCACACATGACTTTCATAAATTTCTGATGAACCGTTGCAAAATTTTGGTCCTCGAAATTTGGTAATTTGAAGATATTTGATATGTTGTAATGCTTTTTTGTAATGCTTCGATATATTGATTTGATATTAGTAACTCCTAGGTCAAGTTCGAATTTGGTCCTGGGCGGATATGTTCTTACAGAGTTATGGACTTTTGACATTGTAAATAATAAATGATATCAATATCTTCTGTTTGATAGATATCACTGTATTAATTTGATATTTTGAGACATGGGCTGTCGAAAAGCGAAGATGCAGAACCTCAATTCAAAATTATCTTGGTATTGTGTTATTTGTATTTTTTAACATCGTTGATTTTATGGTTTTCCAAAAGTTAAGATTTTATCTGCACTGAAGAGACATAAGCTGTCGAAATGCGCATATGCAGAAAATAAATTCACAGTAACTTCGGTATTTAGTTATTTGTAAATGATTGCATTTATATATCTTTGATATGGAGGTCGAATTCGACCAGAATATGTTATGTTTTCAACATTTCTAATGTATAACTGCCATAAATCTTCATAAAATTACTCCCACGAGCATTTAAAGGATGTTTTCATTGTCTCAATGTCATCTTGAACTGAGGGAACGGGATAGATGCATAAATTGCGCCACATGGAACTGCACCAGATCCGAGTTGTGAAAGAGTTATCTTCCTTGACTCCAAGAAACGCTGCTTATTGATAGAAAACGTAAGGAAACTGTCTTACAAAATTGCTTCTGACAGAAGAAAATAAGGATTTTGTCATAAAGTTTTGCTGAGCGATGTATTTATCCTAGTTTTAAAATATAAATGAGAATGAAATGAATTGATATTTCCAGGTGTATTTTCATATCTTTTATTTTATTTTTGTTATAGTTTATCATAAATAATTAATCTTATTTTAATGTAAGATTTTGTTTTTGTTCTTCTTTTTAAACAGACATGTCTTTCGAAACCACTGCTTCCAAGTATATGAATATATATTTGATTTAGCTTTCAAAATTTATCAAATGTTATATTTAAACTTGCCATGCATAGAGACCATATGAAAAACTTCATATTTTTTTATACATGTATACCCGGTAGTAGAATGTATTCATGAATTTATTCATTCAGGCATAACATGAAGACAAATTCAAGAAGATGTGAACTCAATACACGATGCCGTAAATCAGTAGTCCTAGTAGCCGGATTTTCAACGTGTTCGTTGGTTGTTAGTTTTCTAGTGAATATGTCCGTTTTATATGTAGAATGGTTGGAAGAATTCAGAAAATCCAAATCGGAAACATCTCTTATCCAGTCAGTCTGCACAGGAACATTCTATATTGGAGGTAATTCTGTACTTGAAGAAACTCTAAAAGTATAAAGTAATTATTTTTAGATAATTCGAAAAAGAGATTTCTATAGGATTAACAGTACTTCTTAAAAAATGTATGCGAATATCCCGTTTTTTATGATGCATGGATCAAAGAGGAAATATTTTGATATAACTTGATATGTTTTTGGGGCAATCAATTTTCCTTATTGACATTGATGTTTTCGATTAGTAAGACACAAATTAACTAAGATCTCACATAACTGTAAATATCATGATTATGTCGAATATGAATTGGAGTGACTTAATTTTCATGTGTGCAAATCAGTATCACCTGAGTTAAAAATATACGTAACAAACTATTTTTGCTGGATCTTTTTTTAATTCTTCAGGTCTGTGATCAATAATAAAAACTTGGGATTTTTCAGCGCAAGATGAAAGCCAGCGTATATTTACATATGACATTTATATGACATTTTAAAAATATTGAATTTGTAAATTCTTAATTCCAGCAACTAAGATATCTCAATCATGGTTAAAGACGACGATTAAAATTGGTTAAAAACCATCATATGCATGCAAAACTGGTGAACACGTCCAGTTTTCTCTTTAAGGCGTCTCGCAGGTATTATTTTCCTATTATATAATTTTAGGTAATTTTCAGTGTAGAAACATAATTGCATTATTGTTAAAATATAAAATAGAATTCGGAGATCACAGTGCATATATGCACAAAGACTGAAGTTGAAAATTTAAGGATTTTACAAAAATGATAGAAAAATGATTATATGAGGGCATAACTTTAAGAGTCTATTATAGATTTTGTTCATACGTGTGTTATGAAATCATTACATATGTACAAATAAAGATAAGAAATAAGGGCCCACGTTGAAATAAGAGAGATAAATTGAGAAATGTTAATTTGTCTAGTGATATCTATTATCTATATGATCTAGTTAATCAAATGATCTCTCGAGTGGAATTTCTGTGTTTTAGTATGAAAATGTAGTAAAATTGGTAAGTGATAAAATTTGAAATACTTTGGAACTTTATTTGCATTTCAAATAACTATTTTGTTAATTTAATTTAATAAATTAAACCTAAAATAAAAATGGCGGAATAATACCACTAAGACACCTTTAGAAAGAGTCCATGCATGTGAACATGGCCATGTTATTATTCAGAACTAAATCTTTTAAATGGATTATTCGACTACCGGTATATTATGCTTCTTTTGGTGTCAAAACAATACCAGACATTTTTGGGCACCTTTACTCAAAGCACAAAATTATGAAAACAAAAGAAAAGACAAACAAAACTAGATTTGCAATTGCAAGCAATAGCCAATGTCACCCAAGAAGACCAATGTGACGACTCCACCGTATTCGCAGCCTCAAAGTCTATCTAGAAATAAATTATCATTGAAATTAGACAATGTTGAAAATTTGATGTATTTCGAAGGCCAACTTTAAAATGGGCCATTTTGAAAATTTTTATCGGACAGCATATAACTTCAGATGAAGATCTAACCGTGTGCAAAGTTTGAAATGAACTGGTCCACCCATTTCAAGATAGTCAGTCGGACAAAAATTATTGTCAGAAAAAAATGAGAATAATAATCAGAAGAAGCGTAGAATAACAACGTATTACCCCGACTACATCTGGGGTGACATAACAATACAAAAACACACAAAAAATTAAAATAAAAAGAAATCGGCGTGAAATAATTACAAGAAAGTAATACACCGTTGACGCCTTACTTTTAATAGAGTAATTAATAAACTGACAATCTTGTTTTTGAAGGCAACAGTCATTGCTATTTTTCAAATTTCCATGATATTTTGTACTTTATATTCTCCTGCTTTGGCTTAAACTTCTAACTCATCTTCGATCTTTCGCATATATACTCAAACACTAACATGTTTTAGTAAATTGCCTTCACAGGATTAGTATCTGGAATATGCATCACAAAGTATGGCTGCAGAAAATGTGGATTAGTGGGCGGTTTTATAGCATCTGTTGGAATCCTAGCGTCATATTTTGCCACAAGTATTCTATATATGGTAGTTTTTCACGCTATTTCAGGTTTGTGTACTAAAATTATATTAAATATATATATATTTCATATATTATACAAATGATAAGGCAAAACATAATATATTTTTACTGAAGTCTAGTCGCGACATTTAGGAAGACAGTAGTCTTTTTTTTTATCTTCCATGTAACTTTTAACAATAAAAAAATACCATTGCATATCCTAAAATTAGAATCGGCAACTGCAAATACAGTTTTCAAAACTGCAATAGCCAATTGTCACGGTGAAGTCAAGTAACCGATCTGATTATTTATTAGAAAAAACGCGCACAAAAAGCAAACCATTCCTGAAGTGCCATGTTCTACCTAGCATGTTCCAAATTCCATAAATGTTTTTGAAGAATGAATTTAACACACTAAGATTAAATCAACAATTTTCTATCTAAGAACACTACTAATTCAAACACGAAATACACTGAGAATGACGTTACAAACTAAGATACTTAAATTTTTGATTGACAAACGTGAATGTTTAGGCCGTGTTCTTCAACAGACAATAGGGATTGCTATGGGAACAGATTGTGCGCCACTTTTATTCTTTACAAAGGCTCACACAACAGAAACAAACAACAACAAAAAACAAAAAACAAACAACATGCCATGTCATTTAATTCCAACTTCAGATGTATAGAAGATGCTTTTTTTCTCTCAATATTCCAGGATTTAAAGAATATTTACTTCGGATCTACCCCCAGTGAGCTAAATTAAAGAAACCACCGATAAACTTAGCTAGCCTTCATAGCTTGACACTTTGATATCCATTGTTGAACATGAAAGTCGGGAATCTTGTTTGTTTGACAAACATGAAGAGTTTGACTTCACAATTGTGAACTTTCTATTTCTTAGCAAATATATAACTTCGAATAGAATAGAATGTGTATATCACAGTTCATTCATTGTAGAGCTTGTATATCATGCAGTGACTTTGTCAAAAGATAAAAAAACACTATAACAGAAACTGCTTAGTCAGGGATATGTTCAACTTTTGCTTCTTTCATCCCTATAGAAATTTTTTGGCCGTCACCGCGACATCATAGATAGGTATGAAATGTCTGTTTCTCGAATAATAATGTAATACCGAAACTAAAATTCACTGTACCCAAACAATCATTTACCATGCAAAGAACCATTAAGATGTAGCTGGGGAACTAACTTTCTAAAACATGAAATGTAATGTTTTCAGACTTCCAAGCAGAAATTCAATTTCATTTATTTGTTTTGCTATATGAAAACAAAATCTTTATGATTTTATTAAAAAAAAATCATATTTAAATTTTTATTATTTGCAGGTTTCGGATTCTCCCTCTCGTTCATTAGCGCTATGTCAAGTGTGCAGGCGAATTTCGAAGGGCGATGGAAAATATACACGTTGGCATTTATGGAATTTGGATCTGGGTTGAGTGCCTCTATGTCATCCTTACTTTGCGAATTGCTTATAACGGAGTTTGGATGGAGGGGAACGTTATTGATTGAAGGTGGTATTATGCTTAACTTATTAGCTTGTGCTCTCCTATTTAGTGATATTAATCCGTCAGCAAGATGCCAAAGAAGTACCAAACACATAACCGTCACAACGTTAGAAAGGAATTCTACATGTGAAGAACAACATGGGCTTTTACAATCAAAAACTAATACCGTTGAGTGTGTGTCGGACAATGTAGGAACATTTAAAAAAACTAACGAAGTTGATGTAAGAGAAGTTAATACCGATGAAGGTCTGACAGACAATACAGGAATCTATGGAAATACTTGTACAGAACACATTTTAATGAGGGTTTCAAAAATAAATTGTGCCAGTAAATTCAAACATACTCAGCTATATACAATTTTGAAAGTTGTAGTTTTGAATAAACTGTTTGTGATATTCGTCATATTTATTGCAACAAGTGCAACGGCATTTAATTCTGTGTCGATATTTATTCTCGATTACTTCATATCAAAAAACATTTCAAAACCTTATGCCGTACGGATTTTTGTGTATATGAATATAGTTAATACAATATCACGAATATTTCCAGGATTTTTAAAACATTTACCACATGTCAGTATAATATTTATTTCGACACTAAGTACATTTCTTGGTTTTGTTGCTACTGGTGTTCTTCCTTTTCTTGGATCTTCCGAAATTCCGAATCTTCTAGTGGCGTGTTGTTTTGCTTTTGGTATGGGAAGCACTGCAACTTCTATTACAACCTCTGCAGTAAAATTTCTAGGGAAAGAATTTTACTCCGCTGGGTTGGGAGTATCTTTTGCAACCATTGGCATATTTGTAGTATTAGGAGGTCCAGTATCAGGTGAGGTTATTAAACTGCAAGATACAGTAAAAATGTTGTGTGAATATTTACATACTACTACTTTTTTATGCTTCCGACACTTAAGTTTTACCGATCAGGCCTTTTTTGAAAACACATAACATTTATGACGTTTCAATAGATGTTTCTACTTTTAGGGATGTTTGCAATATGTTGAGTTAGGAATAATAAAAAAGTATCAAGGTTACTGTAAATTCAGCTGCAAATGCCCATTTCTACAACTTGTGACTCCTTGGGGGAAGATTCTGAGCTAAAACCCCGAGATATAGGTCTAAAGGGAACGAAAACATCCAGGATCAACAAAGGATAACCCTTTTCATATTTACAAAATTAATTCCTTAATTTTCAAAAAGTAGTTATGCAAGTTTCATTATAGAATTAGTTTTAAAGCAACCATCAAACTGCAAACGGACTACTGAGGTGGTGAATTTTTTTCAGTATTTCAGTAGAAAAATAAAACTATTAAAGTCAATTTCAAGTCAGATTTACTACTGCTCAATAACACTTGTTAAAAGCTTCTTTTTCTTTATCACATTTTTTTTCTTAAAAAAACAACGTAACAAAGAAGTTGCTATAAATTATTTTCAATATATTACCATTTCGACAACTTATGTCTTTTCGATAAAGATCCAGTGAGAAGGTTTGAAAGACCACAACAAAAATTTATAAGATATTATAGAGAGAAGATAACCAAAAGATCTCACTGAAAGCCAAAATCAGCTAGGGAGTTTAAGGAATAGCTAGGCAGGAGGTAGAGTTTGCTACAGACATAACCTCTCATAAAGTTAACTTGGAGCAGTCATGAAAGATCCTGTAAGTTATCAAGTTTGCTCTAGATTAACTGCTTTAAGTCTGATCTAGAATCCTGACTAACCGCTCTCAAAAGTCGTTGTCATAACTAGAATCTTCTAGCAATAGCCATGGCCACTGTGACATGTTATATCCATGACGGCTGACTTCTTCTGGTAATGTCAGCCATCAGCTGACCTTTTCTACCCATGACCACTCTGATCTATTCTAGCCATGATTTCTCTCAGATTACCTGTTATAGCTATCACCACTCTTATTCCTGCTCTTGTCACAACAAATATAAAAATTGTGTTTAATATTTACACCTATTTCATAGAAGTTTCGTTATATCATAAAATGATAATAATATTTTAAGGAAAAAACAATAGAATAATTGAATGTGTTTGTGATACCAGATGTTATCTCTTGAATAGTACTTATAAAATAATAAATACAAAAAATATATATCAATTGATAATAATTGTGATGAAGAGGAACTTGTAGCTAATCGTTTGCCTCAATTTCAAAATGTTTTAATTTGATCTGCATTGAGGAAACATAAGTTGTCGAAATGCGCATATGCAGATTACTAAATTAACAGTTACTTCGGTATTTTGTTATTTAACCTTTTTGAAATCAGAAATGATGATTTATTTTCATATTTTCAGGATATATAAGAGACAAAACCGGGAGCTACGATGTCTCGTTGTTTTCTGCGTCTGCAATATTCTTTGTGTCATGTGCTTCGTTTCTAATTATGATGATATACAGATCTAGGCTTCCAAACAGTGAAACAACAACTTTTGATGTTAATATTACAGGAAAGACGTGACGCTAGACATAGATTACTGTTTTCAGAAAAAGAATATGAAAACGTTACCATGAGAAGATTCACCAATGTTCCTGAATGACGGGATTACAATTCAACCTGTATGCGCAGCTAACTAATCGAACAGACCTGTAAAAAAACTGAAGTAAAATTTAAATTTAGAAAATCAAAAATTACTATCAAATATACATTGTGTTTACATATACATTTATGTGTGAACCTTTGCTTTAAGCAATTGAAAAATACTGTGGATTTGTAAAGCAAAAATGTATGTTATATAGTTGAACCTAAATCTAATACCTACTATTTTTTTCAGACATGAAATATTGAATATAAACAATAAAAGATTACGGAGAAAATGCACATGTTCCAGTCCATACGCGTATTTCGGACCGTACGCGTACGGTCCGGACCAAACGAGTTTTTTTTTTTGAAATACCCATACGGTCGGACCGTACGCGTATGGTCCGACCGTACGCGTATGGTCCGACCGTACGCGTACGGTCTGGATATTTCAAAGTCTTGCATATTCTTGGATTCTTGGATAATGTATCAATAAATTTACATATCGTTAACAAAATTATTACTGAATTAAGCTCTTATGTTTATAGACAACTAAGATTTTCTAAAATTGTCAATTTAAAGAAAATAAGAAAGTAATTATGTTTTGAATTGCCTTTATAAAATTGAATTATTAATAGAAAGTTATTTAAGATAAAATAATAATGAAAAAATAGTTTTCTGTAAATAATAAATGGAATGTTAATTGAAATAAAATATATGGTCTTCTTGTCTGAAAATCCTAAGGAAAAAAATCAGTGAATACCGCTTCTAAGGAACAACAATATTTTCCCAAATACCCCAAAAGGGTGCAAATCCCAAAATCTCGTAAAGAGACAGTTGAATAAATATAACAGCGAAAATAACACAGTGTTCCAGAAAGGAATACCCTATGTCCACGAACAAAACTTCTTAAAAAATGAAGTCTATATATCACTTTTAAAATTTGTGTGAAAATGTTAAATTATTGTTTTTTCTTTCACTACTTTTATCATTTCATTTCATATATAAAAGTAATTTAATATTTTTATAAAGACCTAACAATTTATACGGTTTTCAGTGGTAGTTATTGCTACCAGTTTTGACTGTAACTTATGTCTTTGTCTGAATAAAGAATGAAGTGTCTGTCTTTTTCCTTTGTACTCCTACGGTCTAAATATACGCGTATGGTACAGCTCGTACCAGACCGTACATGTATACTCATACGGTCCGACCGTACGCGTGCGGTCCAAATACGCGTATGGTCTGGAACACACATGACACAATATCGAAATATAAACAATAGAACAATGCAGGTATTGAAAATGAACAGGAATCCTGGAACCCTCATGGGACATATCTTCATTATAAACATGCTTGTATTTTGCCAACATTATTTCATTTCCAGACACATTTGAGCTTACTCGTTCTGCTATTTTTGATTTGTAAGCAAATTTCTCAATTAGAGCTGGGATTTCTTTCAACAAATCATGTTATGCACGTAAGTCACTGGTCTGTAAAATGACATTTGGTTTTGTGCATTTGATTTTTAAACAACAGCAACTGAATACCGAGAGAAGTTAAAACAGGACAGCCTTTGCGGATGGAATGGTGAAGATGTATCTCTAAATTTTATTATACTGCAACCTCTCTATTTGCGTAAGTAAAAAACATTGACTGTTTAAACATAAGTGATATACAGTCACTGACCGTATAACACTTTCTCAATGACGTCAACAATGTGTTTCCGTAGAGATTGTTCCATGACGTTGCAAGAAATCATAGCTTCATCTCAAGCTAACGACGTCCGCTTCACTTTTTAGATCATCATTTTTACCGATAAATTGTACCTAATATTCACTTTGTTAATGTTGCAGTATAAACACAGTAACAGTACATTGACTTGACATAAACTCTATATAAGGATCCGGCTCCAAGCGGTGAAAATGCTCGCCACAGGCTTGCATTTCCCGCTTTTCTAAGCCTCATCCTTATATTGCGTTTATGTCAAGTCAATGTACTGTTATTGTCTATTTATGCCAAGTTTTTTTTTGCAATTGACTCGATGAGTACCCTGTTGTTGTTTATATTATGTCATTGTCTTTTTTTCTACATACTTTATGAAATGATATGGAGTAAATGAACATAAGACAATAACACATATGTTAACTCCAACTGCAATTAATTTAAATGAGCTGTATGGCCATTTTGGAAATTAATTCCCCATTAGAAGCACTAGAACCCACACAAAGGAAATCCACAATTTCAAAAAATGTTTAAAATGCATAAAACCAGAAAACCAGACTATTCAATAATCAGTACTATCAAATATAGGTAAAGACACAACTACGAATTTATACGAGTTTAGATAATAACTATAAACAAAGTATACATAAGAGATATAATCTCGTGTACAAGTACACGCTATCTAAGAAAATTAAAGAGCATATATTTCAACCATCTCAACACGGGGAATTGCTGTACTAACTCCACACTACATCAAAAGACAAAATTCTGTATTGAATATTTTTTGAAAGGATATTGAGTAAACGAAAACGAGGCAATAATGCATATGTTAACTCCAACTGCAAGTAATTTTAATGAGATTTATGGCCATTTCGGAAATTAATTCGTCATCAGCAGGTTAACTCCAACTACAAGATATTTTAATAAGATGTATGGCCATTTCGGAAATTAATTCCTCATCAGAAGCACTAGAAACAAAATATAGGAAATCACGGATAATAGCAGTTGTACGATCTTTTTTTCAAGTTAGATAATGTTTGTTGAAGATCCCGCATCCTTGGAAAAACTAGGACGTATGAAGCGTTTATAAACTGTGGACATCAGGCAAAATGACTCAAATGTATAGTGCCACAGTTTATTTTTACGTTAAAGAAAAAATGTACACTGAGCAATAATTAAAATAAAGTTCAGAAAGAAAAAAAGACGCTGGCTTTATCGACAGCCTAGATTTGGTCCGTTGTAAAATCTTGACATACCCTGGAAAGGTTTTTATTCAGCACCAAATAGGGCCTGTAAGTCTAGTACAACTTTTGAACTTCCGAGATCAAAAATTGTACCCGGAATTACATTTTAAACAAAGATATATGACGTTTCAACCAAAAATTTGAACGTCATAATCCTCAAACGTCATGTTTTGGCGGGAAACATTTTGAAATTTACTGTTTATCGTGGATTCTCGTGAGTCACATGACGAGACTCACAGACTCTACAAAGTATATCTCATCAAATTTGACCATATCAAACACCTACGAAAGAAATCATGTGATCTTTTTGAAATCGGTACAGATAAATTCGTACAAATCTGAACAAATGCCATGGAAATTGTTCAAACTTTATTCAACTCTCACAATTGTAAACTTTTTATTTCACAGAGATGTTTTTTCCTTTTTAGCTCACCTGGCCTAAAAGGCCGTGTGAGCTTTTGCCATAACTATGCGTCCGTCGTCCGTCTGTCTGTCCGTCAACAATTTCAAAAATCTTCTCCTCTGAAACCACTGGGCCAAATGTAACCAAACTTGGCCTGAATCATCAGCAGAGTATGGCTTCTCAAAATTGTGTTCGATTAGGCAGTAGGTGAAACAACGTGGCCGCCGTTGCTAAAAATAGAACATAGAGGTAATTTGACCAATAACTCGAAAACCGTTACAGATATCCAAAATCTGATAGGAAGTAAAAGTGATCAGCATGGCAAGATCTACCAGCCCTGCAATTTTAAAGAAAATCCGAAAACCCAACTCGGAGTTATTGCCCTTTTTCCGAAAAATTTTCAAAATTTGTGCATTTTTTATTTTTTATTTCAAAAAGTGTAACAGATAGAGGTCAAGTGTAAATTGCAAAAATGTTCAGCATATCAAGATCTACCAACCCTGATATTTTGAAGAAAATCCATAAACCCTTGTAGGAGTTATTGCCCTTTTTTCACCGAATTTTTTAAAATTTTCGTATTCTTCATCTTGTATTTCCAAAACTAAAGAAGATGAAGGTTAAGTGTAAATTGATGAAATGTTTGCCATGCTGTGGCGACTTCAAAACTGATGTTGAAAATTGTTCCTTGAATGCCATTTTCAAAATGGCCACCAAAAAAGGCGGGAAAATTCAACATTGTCCGATTTCAATGAAATTTGGTTTCCAAATTGATATTGATGTTGGGACTTCAAAACCGATGTTGAAAATTGGTCGTTGACCGCCATTTTCAAAATGGCCGCCAAAAAAAGGCAGGAAAAATTAACTTTGTCCGATTTCAATGAAATTTGGTTTCCAAATATTTCTTGATGTCGCAACTTCAAAACTGATGCTAAAAATTGTTCGTTGACCGCCATTTTAAAATGGCCACCAAAAAAGGCGGGAAAATTCAACATTGTTCGATTTCAATGAAATTTGATTTCCAAATAGATATTGATGTTGCGACTTCAAAACCGATGTTGAAAATTGTTTGTTGACTGCCATTTACAAAATAATGTCTCGACTTCAAAACTGGTGTCGAAAATGGTCCTTAGCAAGAACGTTTTTTTTTTTGTCAAAAAAGCCCAACAAAGAAATATAGTAAAACATGATCAGACTTTAAAAACAGTTCAAGATATTGGAGGCGTTCGAGCTGCGAAAGTTTGAGAAACTGAAGATCAATTGTATAACTTACAATGTTACCTTGATTGTTGCAACTGAAAGCCAGGTGAGTGATTCAGGCTCCTGGGAGCCTCTGGTTGATTATCCTTATTGGTAGTAATATCTTTGTATTATCAGAGTACACATTGTACAAAGGGACATAAATATGGTTTGCTAATCCAAAACCTTTTTTTCAGTTTGGCAGCATTTGTAACCTTCAATATCGTGGTTCGAACAGACTACCCCCGGAAATCAAGTTGCTTCCTGCCTGTTATTGTTATGGAAGTATTGCCTAGAGATGCTTCTTTCATTTCTTTTGCATATATGTAAAATATATCTACTGAAATCTATGATGGTTCTTGACCAAACCCTTCGGGAAGTTTTGAATTTGATTTTTCTTCCGTAGTGCGACAGTGTTCTACCAGCAGACTAGTCTCCTTGAGCTAGCCGGCATTTTAGCGGCGAGAACCCCTTGACACATCTTTCTAAATTATGTTTTTTTTTTTTGTCTTTCCTTTCAAGATTGTGGTCGTGGAATTAGTGGTCTACCTGTATTGGGTTTTATTCGTATGTTTATTATACTATAGGGAAACGGGACAGATAAAGGGGGGGGTGGGTACCCATAAACCGGTTTAACCCTACCGCTGGCTTTTGCTAGTGCCGGTACCAAGTCCAGCTCACCCGAGTTCCTATCGTTTTCTATGTTTGTCTTTTGTCTTATTCGTGTTCTTCATGTGTAGTTCCATTGCAGATAGTGGCATGTAATTATAATTTTGAGCCATTGTAGGTGTTTCCTGTTATCCATTTTTATACCCCCCGCAAACAAAGTTTGGGGGTATATAGGAATCACCCTGTCTGTCTGTCCGTCTGTCCACACTTCTCGTAAGCGCAACTCCTCTTAAACCACTTGAAGGATTTTGATGAAACTTTACACAAAGGAAGGACACTATATGGAGATGTGCATGAAGAAATATAATTATTGTTCAAAACCAGGAAGGGGATATAATTGGACATTGACTATTTGTTGATTCCCCATGTATGGGTTACCTCGTAAGCGCAACTCCTCTTAAACCACTTGAAGGCATTTGATGAAACTTCACACAAAGTAAGATCACTATTAGGAGATGTGCATGAAGGAATATTATTATTGTCCGAAACCAGGAAGGGGAGATAAT
>MJUU01041567.1:0-28170 GCA_002080025.1 Modiolus philippinarum
ATTACCTGCACTCATGCTGAAATATGACAATCCTGTTACCGGGACAAAGGCGCCATATATCAAATGGGTGTCACTGGCGTCAAGATCACGTACTCTGACGTGATATAGTGTTGTTCCTATTGGCGAGTTCTCTTCTATCAGAAAACGATACGGTAATAGTAAATTGCTTATGACTGGCTTGTCGTTGATATCTAGAAATATAAGTACTGTCCAAGTATATATGTCAAACCATTGTTATAACACAAATAATCCATTCACCAAAAAGCTAGGTACGTTTCCGAAGAGTGATATCAGATTAGATTCTATGTTTTGTCGTTATAACCAGATTAGACAACGATGACTCTTATAGTTTTTACTACAATATATGAAATAAAAGGGAGAACAGGAAACACCTACAATGGCTGAAAATTATAATTACATGCCACAATCTGCCAGGGAACTACACAGGAAAAACACAAATTAGACAAACGACAAACGTAAACAACGACAGGAACTCGGGACAGCCGTACTTGGTACCGGCACTAGCAAAAGCCAGCGGTAGGGTTATTATATACATTTTAAATATACATTTTTGTCAATTTAAGATCATCTATTCTCCCTCTTGCTTTTAAATGTCTACATATATTTGTTTTACTTATTTCGTTTTAATTATTTGATTTGATTTTCAATATGCTTGATATTTTCCTGTTGTCGTTGCAGTAAGCCACTTACCTCCTGAGACCTTTTTCCTTTTTTTTGTGTTCTGTTGTCGATGTATTTTAAGTATACAAATTGGTTGCTGCTGGAAGTGATTATGCTTTACATGTTAAATATACATTTTATCCTCTTCTATGCTCACTGCGAATGTGTGACTGCCTTGTTTTTGAGTGCATTGTTTTTTGTTTCCGTGTTTTGTGACTGTCTAAGGCACTTGTTTTCCTGTGCTTGCTTGCTAGCTGTAGGAAGTGTTTATGTTACACATGTTAAATGTAGGTTATATCCTCTTCCATGTTCAACTGTGACTGTAGTACACATTTTCCTCTCAGTTTTGTGAGTATTAACACTGTGAATGCCCTGGGTTTAAATGCATTGTTTTTGATTCCCTGTTTTGTGACTGTCTTATGCCATTGTTTCTCTATGTTCTCGTTTTGAACCTTACAATATTTAAATTTTTGTAAATTTTGTTGAAAACTAAGGAGTATCTCCCTCATGCAAAGCTCTGTCCTTAGCTGATTTTGGCTTTACATTTAGATCACATTGGTCATTTGTTCTCTATCAGTTTTTAAACATCTTTGAGTTTATGGTCTTCCAAACATTTAGATTTTATCTGCACTGAAGAGACATAAGTTGTCGAAATGCGCATATGCAGAATTCAAATTTACAGTAACTTCGGTATTTAGTCATTTGGTCATGTCTGTTGACTTTGATTTTTGGAATTGCACATCATTTGAACTATCTTTATTTTTCTGTCGTTGTTTCCATCAATCACAACTCGTTCTTTTTGTTTTACAATTTTTAATGTTATCTTGCAGAAAATTCGCTTTAGTTGAATATATTTCAATATTCAAATCGATTTTTATTCATTTCATGTGGCAATAATGAACTTTCACATTGAGGATGTACCATTGTGTAATTAAGAAAATGTAAATGATTCAGAATTCAAATAAAAATGGGTCACTAGTCACGTTCTTACTTCATGTCAGATTTTCGAACTTCTCGGTTTCAAGTTATAATGCATTATAATTTTTTGCACACTTACACCCATTTTTTGTTAAGAATTTGTTTAAATAAATTCATAGAGACTTGGAAAAACCATTGACATTCTTAATATTCCTTGACGATGGTTTATAGTAACAAAATCTCAATGCGATGTCAATGGAAAATCTAGAGGGGTTCGGTTTCCCGGTAAAATCGAACCATCATTGTAAAATTCTTTAAATTATGGGACCGAGGAGTAACCCACCATAATAAATTTTTGGAAAAAACAAAATCAAGTGAAAAGTTTGAGACCTACTTCCAGAAATATTATACAGAGGTGTTATTAATATACACAGGGTATAGACGATTGAGCACACCCTTTGAAAGTTATAACTTATCACCTATAAAAAATATATTTCTTAGTCTGGAATACACAATGAAAGGATATTGTGTAATGGACATGAGACAAATACATGCTAAACCAAGCAATGGAACAACCATTCTATTGCTATTCTTAATGGAGACATTGGTGTTAGTGCAAATGAGACACAAAGTGTCAACAAATACATTGTAAAACCATCTAATAAAATATCGCTTTTATTGTTGTTCTTCATCTTGAAGATATATCGAAAAAAATCTGGAGTCTAATGAAACACTCTATACTACTAAAGCAATAAAAAAAAATTATATTTAAACTATGTTAACCGACTATAAAATACGAATATCTGAAACATGTTTTACAACCTGACTTTATTACTACCAAAGAACGATATCAATTTGTTTCTTGCAAACAGAATGTAAAAAATAAACGAATCTATAAGATCTTTATTCATAAAAACTAATATTAAACTCACTAATTATTTGTATTGACAGGGTTCTTGGTCCTACTGTCGTCCTACCGTCACTCACTGATATTTCAAGATTATATGCTGGTTGGAAAATGTTTGGAAAATCATTTGTTGTGACTATATCCCCAACTGGTAAATTATAAAAAGACTGTCATGTTTAGAAACAAACAATAGGGTCTGTAAGTCTCGTTCAATTTTGAAACTTCCGGGTACAATATCTGTACCCGGAAAATGCATTTTTCACGACAATATATGACGTACCAAACAAAAAATTCAACGTCATAATCCAAAAACGTCATGTTTTGGCGGGAAACGTTTCCGAGTTTTAATTTTATCGTGAAATCTTGGTGTCACAACGGCAGTAGAATACCGAAGGAACAAAGGAGTAAAATGTACAAAAATCGAAGTCCAAAGCCAAAACGAGAACACAAAAAAGACTTAATATTAAAAGATTCATACTCAGACTCTTGATCTGGATTGATAAAAACATATGAAAAATACATCACAGGCAGATGATTCCAACCAAAAGGATTGATTTCATTAAAAAAAATTCAATCAAGTACCCAAAATTGCAGTTAATTTATCTTCTGCATATGTCCATTTCGACAACAAATGTCTCGTCAGTGCAGATTATATCAAAACAATTGTAAACCGAATAAAAACGAAAGATTTCTAAAAAATTGAAATAGCCCACATTTTGATACGGCACTCCGCATAGATCGGTCTACAATGTCGGATTTAGGGGGGGGGGGGCGGGNAAAAAAAAAAAAAAAAAAAAAAAAAGTTCCGAGCCTCCTTTTGAAAAAATATTGGTCGGGCCCAGCCTTCAGCAGAAAGTCTGGATCCGCCACTGGTTCATAACATAACATAACATAAAAACGAAGCCCAAATAAGATGTCGGGTTTTCATCGGTACTCACTCTAGTTCTTATTTTAAAGGAAAACAAGTCCCATTGATTCTTTTAAACAAAGTGAAAGAGAATGCAGACTGTTACATGTGTTAGTTAAATTGATAATTAAATTGTCTATAAATCCAGTCAACGTGGAAACTTGCCCATCTCCCCGGATTTGTGAATATTTACGCTAATTCATGGCCCAAAAATTATAATATAACGGTCTATGGTAGGAACACAACGGGGTTAGAATTAGAGACATGAATATCGAGATTGCCTTCCCACCGAGGGATTTGGCTGTTCTTTGAAAGCACAGATATTTTAGACAGATTACACTGCTCCCGCCATCTCTGTGTGAGATCAAAGGGATGTAAAATAGAGTTAACCACACATTTTTTTTGAAACGTAATATGAGACTTAAGTAAATTAATTAACAATAATTTGAACAAGTCTTTTGTGGTCTAGTGGTAGCGTATCAGACTCTTAACCTATAGAACCTTGACAGAAGGGGTTCGAATCTCACTGGAATCCACAACATAGGATTACGAGGGAACAAAGGAGTGAAATTCACAAAAATCGAAGTCCAAAGACATGGCCAAAACGAGAACACAGAAAACAATGACGTTAGACAGATACAAAGCACAGAAATAGAAATCACAACATTCAAAACAAAGGCACTCACATGACAAGACTTACAGACCCTAAATATCAATTAATATATATTCAATGAGAAGATGGTGTTTGAACCATTGTTTTGTTTTTTAGTGTGATAATTTGAAACTTGTTATGTGAAATATGTATGACATTTTCTAAAATTAAGGAAAGTTTTCCAACTTAAATCAATTAAAACAAGCAAATACATGAAAAGTATTCCTATTTATGATACTTTTAAATAGGCACAGAATTGATGCAAGTACAAAGGGTATTTTTCATCATCAACGAAATAATCTTTTTTTTTCGGAGTCAGCCATTTTTGAAAAAATGGAAAATTGATAAATATCAGTGCATTTTACCCACAAATTATTTCGTAAAAACATGTTTTAGCTATTGATACATGTAAACAAAATCACCAAGATGATTAACCTTTACAAATTTCATGACATCTATATGCACGTATTTGCTGAATTTTACATAGTCATGTTTTTAAATGTTACGTAATCCTATAAATGCTACTTTGAAACTTACAATCTTTTATTTCGAATGGCCCGCCAGTGGGATCCATAGTCATAGAAAATACCATTGTATCGTTTTCAGCATCAGTCATCTGTACGTTGAAAAGCAAGTCGCCGATAAGAGTTGATGAAGCACTTACATTTATGGATGCTAAATAAACAGGAATGTAAATCATTTATGGATATAAAAAAACAGGAATATAAATCACTTATGGATGTTAAATAAACAGAAATATAAATTATTTATGGAAGTTTCAAAATATAAATAAACAGGAATATTTAGCATTTATGGATGTTAAATAAACAGGAATATTAATCATTTATGCATGTTAAATAAATAGGAAAATAAATCATTTATGGATGCTAAATAAACAGGAATATGAATCATTTATGGATGCTTAAAACAGGAATCGGAATGTGAATTATTTATGGATGCTAGATAAACAGGAATATCATTTACGGATGCTTAATAAACAGGAATATATATCTTTATAATTGCTAAATAAATGATATGAATGCATAGAAAAAAAATTTGCAGATATGATTTGCGATTGTTTATGTCTATCACATAAATTACAGCTAGGACTTAATGTTAATTCGATTCATTGTACTCATTTAATAGGGACTAGAATTATAATCTTACTTGTAAATTTTCGACACATACAAATTTTAAAATGAATATCATAATTGTTCGACGAATACCTATGTGAGTTAAAAAGAACCATCACTTTTATCATGAATTTTCCTTATGGAGCTAAACCTAAGTAAACAATTAAAAGAAACTGATTAAACGCATGAGACAAATTCTCTACAAATACATGATAAAAAACAACCATGGAAAAACGCTTTTTCTTCATCTTGAGGTCACCATGATCCCTAGAGCAATTAGCATTACTCATACCTCATAGTAAGATCAAAACGGTCCCTGGTACCGGTTTGAGCGGAATATATATATATACTGGTTGATAATGTTGTAATTTTTGTTTTCCTAAGAAATATGCAATTTTCAATGATAAAATTGTAAAAAAAAATGCAACCAAAAAATTTTAAAATCTCGGAAATGCTAAAAGTTCAAAAGCAAAAAAGTACACTTAAATAAGCAGATATTCTTTTGTATGATGTCGAGAGGGATTCATTTGTAATTTTGTAAAACAAAACTTGATATTATTGTCAGTTTGTATTCTGTATAAACCAAAAGAAATGACAATTTTGAATTTACAATGAATGGATATGGAGTAAATGCACATAAGACAATGTCTATTCAAACACATAGTAACTAAATAGGTTTGTCACAAGAAAAATAAGAGTTGAATTTATTACTAGGAGCCACTTTAACAAAACTATCAATTAAATTTATCCCTCCAATCAGTAATAATATGGTACTAACAAATATACATAACCTGGTAAATTGACAAACTGTGGTGGATGGTTTTTCTGTACGTTGACAAAGAAGAGACCAGTGGCAGCAGTATTTGTCCCATCATCACATGATACCAACAATTCGTGCTTTTTATTCGATTTGTAATCAAATGATGATTTTGGTTGCAGATAAATACCGTAATCTGAAAATTATGTGCAATACAATGTATATTATAAATATACTATAAAATAATTCGGATTTATCGAAGAAAACGCTTGCAGGTATTTTTTCTATGTTCAAAATTGTTTTGAAATTCGGTGGCATTCGAAAACGAAAAAAGAGTAAACCACTCGTGGTTTTATCAGACTGCTAAAACAAGTATAACAATGATTGACAATAGAAATGATGAGGAAATGTCAGTTTTTGATGAGCCTAATTTTTTCACAATTAGAAGTTTTATATACAAAACTATCTAAACATCTCGTATCACGCTGTAAGCAAAAACTACTTCATTTTGTCGAATTTAAATATGAAAGGATGGAAATATCTATCTAATCCTACCTTAAATTTGTATTCTGTTCTGATTCAAACTTACTAGAACTTCCTGCTATTTTTTCGACACTGAAGTAAGTCACAGTCGGTGTTGTAGACGTCAATACACATGTAATGGAATCAGTGGCCTGTCTGTCGTACACCTCAATTATATGTAACAGCTGACCGGCTTGTATACTTTCATGCAAAGTTACTGAACTAGGCAAGTTTGTTATTCGTAATGGCTACAATAGATATAACAAGCCGTTAAAAACAAGTGTTCTGCATGGAGCAAATTATGCCTATCTATTCGGTTTTTGTTGATGTGCTGGTGCCTACATGTGTGTAATTTGTGTTGAGTTCCTTTTTATTTCATCGTCCTTTTTCTATTTTATTTATCATGATGTCACAATTTGAGTCTCCTCTTTATCGCAATTTTTGTAGCTTTTACACTTAAGAGATAACCATACTGTATTTTACAACTCGAGGAGGTAAATTGTACACTCTGCTGTCGCAAGCACGCGTCATAGAAGAACGGACATTTGCTGCAGTAAAATCTTAGATTTACCCTTAAGATTCTAAAATATAGTTTGGTTATCTCTTTTATAATACAAATTCGAAATAGAACGTTTTCAACCGATATTTGAAATATCGGATGTTTGGTTTGCGTCTGCGCCGTTACGTTGCTATTGGTTCAAAATTAAAAATTGAAAAACATTAGTGCATTAGTATTAAGATTGTCCTCTATACTTTTTTACTTCAGAATTTGTTTGCCTTTCGAATCATCAAACTGTCGATATTGCAATAAACTGTATTTCAACAGATGGCAATAGCAGCTACTATGTATCTTCACTGCAGATAAGATTTCAACATAAGGAAAACAAGAAATAAAAAAAAATTATGAAAGAGCAGAACGTGGAACATACTACTTAGTTTAATGAAATAGATAACAATTTTTAATGACCGGTTTCCGGACCAGCTTCGAAGTACTGAACGGAACTAGTGGTAATACCCTCCATTTTATCTTTTCATATATAACTATAAATTAGATAAAGCAAAGTTCACTAAAATACATACTACCCGCTTCCCCACTCGATTCCAGAAATAAACAAAATGAGTTTGTGAAACACTTCATATGTCCTCAGCACCAATTTTATTAGTGTAATAAATTTCAAATTGGAATCTTAATATTTTGGTTATAGTTATCTTTCCTTACAAACAAAAGATATAAAAATTGAATTTTTAAATTTTGACCTATGTGACCTTGACCTCTGACCTGACATAATTGTTCTTGTATATTTATGTTCCTCTTGACTAGATCTATACACTTGCCAAGTATGGTAAGTCTATCCTTATTAGTTCAAAAGTTTCGGAGACACACACACACACACACACACACACACACACACACACACACACACGCACAGGACAAAAACAGTATGCTCCCGATCCTCGATCTTGGAGCATAGAAATCCAGATAAATTAAAAGTCAAATCAAATCAAATTTTTAAACAAATGGTGCACAATTGCAATATGTCAGTACTGAACTTTCTGTAAAAATGCATTGAATTGCACCAAGTCGTATTGGAGGGATGTTCGCCACAAAGTGTGTACCCCTACTGCGGACGAATGAACGAACGGACGGGCGAACAAACGGAAGGACATCATGATCGCTATATACCGTCCGTTAAAGCGGTGGTATAAAAATACATTTTATGGCAAAATTGACTATTAATTGCAAATGACAATAGCTTTAAAAATTCGAAAGAATTTTCTGTAGTTCATGGAGTATCTAATTAAAGTTTAATATTGTGATAGTAAACTCTCCAAAAACGTGCTCCAGTTGTTATCTAAAACTGTTAACTATCCAATTTGTAGTATATTCTTAGAACTTGTAAATTGACACGATTGCATTGTTTTAAAATTGTTTCTAAGAGAGCACAAGGGTCTAAAAATAGCATTTATATTTAACCGCTATTGTGATTTCAACTAACTTTTATTGAAAATACCTGAAATTGACTATGTTACGTAGTCAAATTTACTTCCCTTCTCAGGGCACCCCATCTTACTATTGTGCATCCATTCAATTTTTTAAGATAATCGATCCCAGTTACGTTATAGATACAGTATTAGTCAACTTGCCTTCGTCTTGAGTAACGTTGAATTAAAACTGATAGAGAACAGATAACCAATATGATATAAACAGAAAGTCAAAATAAGCTAGGGACAGAGCTTTGCAAATTTGAAATACTCCTTAATATTCAACAGAGTTGGAAAAATTTAGATATTTCAAGTATCATTATAGAATCGTCATCGAACTACTGACTACAATACTGAGCTGGTGAATAACCTCGGGAACTAACAGTCCACAAGCAGAGGCATACATGTAAGCCTAGTGGTAACAAACAACTAAATACCGAGCTTAACGTAATTCATTAGAATAATTAGTGTCTCTTTGTAGATTAAATATTACAATTATTATAACAGACTACATACCGTATTGGAAACTTTTACAGTAAGAGAGCCAGATGCGGAATTTCCACAAGGGTCTGTCAGTCCAAATGTCAAGGTGTATGTTCCTACAGGTGGTGTTGCCGACAAATAAACATAGTCTTAAAAAAAGAAATCAAAATATGTTAATATTATGCATTTGCAATGGACTCAAATTCATGTACGTAAAATTAATCATGTGAACGTTTTCATCCTCGTAAAGGTATGCATACTAAATCGAAAGCAGAACATGTGAACTAATAGGAAAAAGATGGGAAACGGGGAATGTGTCAAAGAGACAACGACCCAAAGGGGATTAATAACAACTCAAAGCATCTCTTCGATTTTTGAGCAATTATGTATTTTCACTGATTAACTGCTAATTTCCGGTTTTACCTTCTATTTTGTAAGTTTTTAATACCTTTAAGAACAAAAACCTATATTTTATCTTGGTATTTATACTTACCGAATAGTGGTAAATTTCGCGATTTCTTATCCAAAGAGTGGTATTTCCATTTCTGCATTGATGTTTGTGAATGGAAAATTATGTATACAACTATCATCGCTAAACAACCATAGCTTTGGTGATTCTCTTCATCAAATCTATATAGCCTTCATCTTAACATTCACAACACAGGTACAATATATACTAGACTATATAACAAACGCAATGACTTCACATTTCCAAATAGTGAACTTCCCTTGTCTATGTAGTAACATTCTTATATCGCCAGCTTGTGGAGTTGAAATCTCCCAACTCCCTCGCTACTCCGGGGTCTTCGGTTTATGCAATGATAATCTTGATAGAGCGCGGTTGCTCACAAATTTGATACTTAAACAAGGGTATCTTACTCGTAATTTCAAGTCATAACTATATAATTTTTACGGTTGACATCATAATCTTGTGGGCCGACATGGGACATATGTTCCTCAGATGCCCTTTACAGCAAAAGCTGTTTTAATTTTCTTCTATTGGCCTTGATTTGACTACAGGAATGGACATGGTAAGCACAGTGTGTGTCTAATATGAAGCAGGCGATGCTTACTCTCCGGTGGACCTGATCTCACCAATGTTTTAATTGCGTCCGTGTTGATCATTTTTATGTGCATATTTTATTTTACTTTTTTGTGCCGTATTCAGGTGATATCCATGTTTGCCATTTTCCGAATGTTACACGTTTTTAGACTGACGGTTCAGAGCTCATAACTTACACAATGTTCCTGTTTAAAATAACTATATATTGGTCAAGTCCACGTAATTTATGGTGTTCAAGTAAAAAGTTTTTTTTTCTTGTTTTAGATCATTAAAATATGCAAACAAAGATCACACACAATTTGGTTGTTTTCTAACAACCAAAACAATGAGATTATAAAAAAATTATATTCAAATAAACGTATTGAAAATGCGTTAAAGCCCGAGTGAGGACAGTTGCAGTTCTACAAATTCTTATGTTACAAGAAAGAGATTATTGCAAGCGGGGTCTATGTGAATAAAAACGTTGGCAGACCTTATATTATCAATTTTGTATACCGAGCTATATCGATAGCGGCTATTTATGTTTACTTTTGACGAATATTGAACAAATGATATATTATCGATGATTTGATATTGTACAATACGGGTATGCTCTGTTAGATTTAGAGCATATTTTGTTAACAAACGGAAAGAGAGTGTAATTTTAGAATCTCTTTTACTTTGTAAACAAAACAATATCCCAAAATTAAGTAGGTTTGCACTCATACACCATTTTTAACGGCACAATACATTGCTTTCCATACAGTTAAGAATTGCTGTATTTTGTTCACCTGAAGATGTATCGAACGAGATTGAAGCAGTCGTTGATGTAAATGTCCATGTCAGTTCATCTCTAGAATCCCCATTAAAATACCTCACTCTATAGATACTTGCTCCAACTGGTTCATCAGTATAAATTTGAATCTGACGCTGTAGATTAGTGAAGAATGGTGCTGTATCTGAAACAGGTCAGGAATTTATTTTTATAAGCCTTTTAAATCGGTACATTGGTTCATATCATGGAATTTTGAACGATGAATGTTTATTTCTTTTTTGCTATAAAAATTTGGATAGGTAAATTGCAATGGCAATACGGAGTTACAGTAATTGGTCTTGAAAGAATATAAGCTGGAAATCAACATGAACTTATATTTCTGATACACATATAAAGAAAAATGTATATTTTGATATGTAAGGAAAACATAACTATCAATTTTTGAAAATTCTGTCAAAAGTTAACAGTTATAATATGATATATAAAAAAAGAGAGATAGATTTAACCGACTTTGTGTTCAATATATTTGAAAATATTAATTCTCATAGAGGTAAAATATTTTATTTGAGTGCCCTCTTTAAAACATATTAATGTTGTAGAATCATACTTTCTTAGAGAAATATTTCAACTATTCACCCATAAAAAATATATTTGTGTTGCAGACAAAAGGTAAATACAAAATGATAAATAAAACTTTAATTCAGATAACTGCAAAAGTACCAAAAATCGTAAAAAAAAAAGATTTCCAAATGACCTTTGAAAAAAACAAGTTTAGAGGAAGAAGAACGGAATAGTTTTTTTTTTCAAAAATAAGGCATTCATATGATAGATTTATACTTCTCAAACAATATCACTTACTTTCATCGGTAAATGCTCTGATTGCATAAGCTCTGTCATGTGTATAAGCTACGTTAGACCAGGCATGCGTATTTCCCTCTTCAACATTTGACATCGTTGTCATTCTGAAATTGTGTGGATGTGATGACTGAGAAGAGTATGGAATGATTTCACTTCCAGGGGTATACCTACAGAGGAAAAAGTATGATATGAAAAAATAATACTGTATATTTATTTATTCTTCTAATTGTTGACAATTCGATCATAACAAACGCAAATAATATTTTTTCGCCACAGTATGTGGTGACATACGTGAAAATATATTGTTATACCCGATTTAACTAGATCAATACAATAATTTATTAACTGATGACTTAAAATACAGTGTGATTTGACCATTTAATATAACCGGAAGTTTTTGACACATAAAATTTATACAGGGCAAATGCCCTGTATAAATGAATCGGCCATATTGGTTTAGTTACACTCTGTTTTCTGTGTCTTTCTCGCATAATTTAATTTTTATTTCTTTTTGTCTATTGATTTTAATTACTGAGAGTGAGAATAAAAAATAAACACAGCACAACCCAGAAGATTTCCTTTGATAACGTTCCAAATATTAACACTGTGCTATACAGTGGTAGAGATGTATGCTCTTTATTTTTCTAGATATGGTGTACTTGTACATGAGATAATATTTGTTCAATGACGATTATCTAAATTTATGAAAATTCTAAAACCGAAGGATTAACTCCCACCATCGTAGTTTTGTCCTTAGCTATATTTGATAATACAGCTTTCGTTTGGTTTTATGCATTTTAACATTTTTGAAATTATGGATTTCTAGTGCTGCTGATGAGGAATAAATTTTCGAAATGGTCATACAGCTCATTAAGATTATTGCAGTTGGAGTTAACATATGTGTTATGGTCTCATGTTCATTTACTCCATATCCTTTTGTAAAATATGTAGTACTTGTCAGCAGAAAAATAGTACGTACTCGTCAGCCGCATCCCGTTTCAGTTTGTACGACTGACACCACACCATTATTTTTCAAGATTGAGTTTATCTTCAAAGATAGGCGAAAATGCCGCAAAATACTAAAATATTTATACTTCATAGTCTGTTGTGATATTACATTGTTTTATTTTGTCACAATACATACATTGTTTTAAACATGCTGATCGACTCATTGTGAGGTAAAGTGGCAATTCCTATTACTTTAAATTTATCTACCAGGATTGATAGAGTGTACATGTAATAAATGTAACGGAACGCTGAACAGTAGACAGTAAATGGTATGATTCTGAAAACAGCTATTGTTTAAAGACTAGTCTATACGTATTTTGCTATGCCTTTTCATATTTAATAGCCATTTTATGTAAAAGAATTCAGTGCAGATCGAATTTCAATATCTTAAACACTAATATTCATTTGAAACAAAATGAATAAAAACCTCGAGAAGGGCGAACAAAAACGGAACAAAATGTAGTGTTGAGCATTCTACCAGTTCAATGATGTTTCTGAACACATTTCAATTAAAATGAAGCATAAGTGAACGCTAAGACTTGATAGTGACTGTTGTTGTTGTTGTAATATTTTATTGCCAATAAGTGACAAAAGGATTGGACAACAAGTTGTCACAACTTATTTAATGTCCTCTCCTTACATAGATATATTGTACATATAACAGCAAGGCACATTATATAAATATTGTTACAATATACAAAGAGAAACAACAAAACACAAGCAAAAAAGATGATACTTCTTATTAATTTACATTTCTTTACCATTTAATTAAAAACGCTTAGTTTGACGAATATATGTGCGAACGTACTTGAAAATTTCTGAGTTTAAATTATCATTGTAGTCGTCGTTTCCGAAAAGTAATGTTTCTATATTGAAGTCATTTGGATTTAAACTGCCAACCAATAATATTCTTTCGTTTTGGTAGAGTGGACATTCAAAAAAGTAATGGAATGCATCTTCATGTGCAGCACCACATCTGCATTTTGAGTCGTTCACTACATGAGAAAGGTCGTTCACTACGAGAAAGGTCAGCATTTAATGAGCTACTTTGGTGTCTTAATCTTGTATGCAAAACATTTAATTTCCTATCCCCTTCCCTATAATAATCCGGAGCTTTGAAGGATAAACTTCTAATTTTATTTTTAAAGGAGGAGATAGTAGGAGAATTCCTGATAGATAAGTCCATACCATTCCTAAGAGATACCGTTGAAGGTATAAAAGAAAGTGACGAGGTTTTCAGTCGACTTCTTGGGGTCACATAGTTATTGCTATTACGAAAATTATAATCACTTACATCAGCCATAATCGGCGGTAAGCAATTGTATAGATATGGAGGGCATATTTTATTATGCATTTTATAAAACATAAATTTACGGTAGTTTCGCCTATTTTCCAAAGGTTCCCACCCCGTCTGGAAATACAAGTCTTCTTTACGGGTATATTTTGTCAGGCCCGAAACTATTCTAGCTGCTTCTAATTGAACTCTTTCTATTTTTTCTATATCTTTCCCAAACTCCACATGCATATTCTAGAATTGGCTTAATAAAAGTCAAATAAATAGTAGAAAGTGCATTTTTTTTGATAATATAAATTCAATTTCCTAAGAACGCAAATTTGCTTGAGAGCTTTATTTATAATCGTGTCAACATGGAAGGCCCATTTGGCATCAAATGAAAAATTTACCCCTAAGTGTTTATGATTTTCAACGATTTCAACTTGAGCTCCATTAAACATAATATTAAGGTCAGGCACTTGTGTATTAGAAATAACCAAAGCTTTGACAGTGACTCATAGTTATCAGACTCGGATTACCCTATAGAAATAGGTATAATCACTTTCCAATGAATTCAGCATATCAATTTTTCAAATGCATTAAAACATCTCGAAGACTGTTTAAACATGCTATCTTATAAATACACTCTAATTTCATAAACAATTTAAAATGTATTTTATACTTTTATACTTGCCATTTGAATGATGTTTTGAAAGATTTTGAGATTATTAGTAGGTTTTTGCTTAAATATGTTGTATACCACCCCCAGAACCAAATTAAACTACCTGCCATTTGGAACGGCAAATATTTTTTTATACTCGCAACAAAATTGGTTCTCGATGGCCTTCGACTAGTTCAATTGACACAAAAGGCTATTTAAATAGGCTGTTCGACTGTTAATATATCAGAAAGCAAAACATACAAATTTGACATGTATTAAGGATGTTCGCTGGTCAATTTTAAAATAACAAGACTTTCAATTAAGTGTGATTTTTTGTTTAAAAATTGAAAAAGAAGTAAATTAAGCCAAAAAAATTGATAGGTTACCGATGTAATTTTTGAGATTTAAGTGTTTCAAAAAATGGCGGGAAACTGAACTTCGATCCTCTGTATTTTTCATAGGTTAAACATGAGCAATGTTTATCCAATATTGAATGTGACAAAATAACACCAATTGAATAAAATTTTGTCAGAATGCCTCCAAAGACGTATAAAATGAAATTAGTGATAAAAATTAAGGGATCACCGGGCAAAAATCATTGAGCTTATAAATAGATAAAACCGGAGAATTCCGAAAATCTGACAGAAATACAAAAACATGACCAGCGAACATCCTTAATTTTTTTGTAATTCTTTATTTTTGCAATTGATACTAGTACATTACATCATTGTACACAACACACAATGAAGACGAAGCATTACAAATGAACATATACATGCAAAAAAACAACAACACACAAACATATATAAAAATATTTCACAAGAGGACTTTGAAAACTGGAGAAGCTATAAATGATATTTATATGATATAAATCTTTGCACTCAGCCACTGAGAAGAGCTTTAAACGGCGACCATTTTTTGCGGATCAAACTACTTTGTGAGACTGTCAAATAATCACTTGCAAACTTTTCAATATGCATGTAGTATTTCAAAAATAGTAATGGTGCATTACATGATACCCCGCCACGTTTCACAAAATTTCAAAGTTAAAAGGGGCATAACTCCAGAACCCTACGTACCGCTGAATCCAAAATTACACCTGGCCTGTGTTTTGTGGTAAACAACTTACATATCAAGTTTAAAGACGGTATGATATTTCATTCACAAGTTATCATTCAGAAACCCTAAAATTAGCAAAATTTAAAAGTTTCAAGGGGCATAACTCCAGAACCCCTTTGACCTCTGAACCCAAAATCGAACTTGGTTTGGGATTTATAGCAAACAACTTACACACCAAGTTTGAAGACCTTATGTTATTTCGTTCAAAAGTTATCAGTCGGAAACCCTAAAATTCGCAAAATTTCTAAGATTCAAGGGGCATAACTCATGAACCCTTGAACCTCTGAACCCAAAATACAACTTGACCTGAGTTTTGTGGTAAACAATTTACATACCAAGTTTGAGGACCTTATGTTATTTCGTTCACAAGTTATCAGTCAGAAACCCTATAATTCAAGAAATTTCAAAGTTTCAAGGAGCATAACTCGTGAACCCTTTAAACCTCTGAACCCAAAATCGAACTTGACCTGAGTTGTGTGGTAAATAACTTACATACCAAGTTTGAAGACCTTATGTTATTTCGTTCACAATTTAACAGTCGGAAACCTTCAGGGGACGGACGGACACACGGACGGACGGACAGACACACGGACGGACGGACAGACGACTGAGGGTATCACATAATACCTCGCCACTACGTGTGGCGGGGTATAAAAACTATATACCCCTCCTAGTGTGAGGTATAGAATTTTTGCATATACATACATAAATATAATATTTTGAAATAAGAAAGACATTTTGGATGGTGCTATTCTGTGTCTCATTCGCTGCCATTCCAAAAACAATGTTTGAAACTCAAATTATGTCTTTCAAAAAGGCTGCGAATGGACAACCAGGAATATTTTGTATGATAACATTCCCAAAATAAATGTATTAATTGTATTTATTGGAAATAAATGTACTAGAGACTAGAGACCACCTTAGATGATTTTTGACAATATCAGAGCATATTTTGAAATGATCGTAGATACAAAATTCGCGGCTGAATGGTCGTATTTCTTATCAGAAAAATAATCCTAATTCCGGATTAAACATTAATGTACAGAACAAATTTTAAATATTTGTAAATCTATGCGTTTAATCTTTACTGTTTTAAAATCAGTATAATGCAATATTGTTGCTTTTTGTTTCATTACGTATATGACATTTCTTTTATATATACATACCTCATCTCATCTGTACACTTTTTTCAATTGCTATTATCTTAATTCATGTAAATTCTGAAACCTAAGGATTAACTCCCTCCATCATAGTTTTGTCCTTAGCAATATTTGATATTACTAATTATTTGGATTGTTTGGTTTTATGCATTTTAAACATTTTTTCAAATTATGGATTTCCTTTGTTTGGGTTCTAGTGCTGCTGATGAGGAATTATTTTCCGAAATGGCCATACAGCTCATTAAAATTATTGCAGTTGGAGTTAACATTTATGTTATGGTCTCATGTTCATTTACTCCATATCCTTTCGTAAAATACGTACCAACCAAGCATGTCCCCATCTTTTACTGTTAGTCTGTCTAGTTCTCGAGGTGAATATTTCACAGTATGTCCAACTGCACTACCTTGGAAGCAACAATTAAATGAATATCAATTAAGTATTTAAAGAACATGCCTTTGGTCACGCAAATTCAGTTTAAAAATGTATAACAGAAGCCTTATTGTTCTACCAGATTTAAACAAAAATAGACAATCAGAGTTCAAATAAGAAAGTCGACGAATTTTAATAAAATCGAGTCGCTATCGAGATTTTACTAGCTATATATAGACAATCGCGTGCTACTGCATGTATTTCGATATTGTACATGTATGCAGACATCAAAATAAACTATTAAAATTAAATTCAAATCATTTTATTGTAAACATAAAAAATCCAAGACTATAATCGCTTTCAGTAACATTTTTCTTGGGTTACTCTACCAGATCCTCCACAATATGGGGGAGGGAATGTGATGACACGCCATACAACCGGTTTAACCCACAATAGCTTTTGCAATGTCTGTACCAAGTCAAGACAATGAGGCCGACACTTTTTCCAGTTGTTTTGCAACTGCTTTTTTCTTTTCCGTTTGGATTTCGGCTCTTGGCAACTCTGTTCCGTAATTGTGTCATTACCCTGATTGATTAAACATTAAAAAAATACAAAATAATTTTAATGACATGTATTTCATATCTAAAATACTTACTTGGTACTGTATATATATTTTTTCCTACTAATATATAAACTGTGTCAGACTTTCGCCATATCATCAAATGAAGCTCGCCAGCTCTGGATGCATAAAACTCCCAAGATTTTATGACACCACAACATTTTACTTCATAAAAACCACTTTCTGCTATAATCCCATACCCTTAAAAGTAGCAATGCAATTATTAGAATAGCAATAATTTAGCATTAAGGTGTCTGCAGGGTATTAATGTCCTATTATAGAATTTTGTGAAATTTTCTGTGTACAAGCATAATTGTATTATTGTTCAAAATATAAATTAAAATTTGGGGATCACTGTTCAATTAAGCGCAAAATATGAAATTGAAAATTTCAGGATTTTACATCGAAATGATAAGGAAAATGATTATATGAGAGGATAGTTTGAAATATCTATTATAGAATTTTTTCATACTTTGCATGTGTTTTATTATCATTATGTAGTTTACATTGATAAAATAAAAATTAGGGGTCACCGTTGAAATAAGAGAGAAAGATTGAGAAATGTTAATTTCACTAGTGATATCTTTGTTAAATTATTTTATCAAATTATCTCCCTTGAATAATTTCTGTGTTCTGTAAATCCAGAAACAGATTTAAAGCTCATGTGTTTTAGCTCAAATTTTTGTAACGAAAATGTTGTAAAAATGATAAGGAATATAAATTTTAAAAACATTTGAACTTTCTTGTCATTTTAAATAACTATTTCGTTCAATTTCTATATGAATGAGACCTAACTGAGCAAGTTTTTGACAAAAATGGCGGAATAATACCACTGAGACTACATAAAATAGACATTTGAAGATACAAATCGACGGAAAATTTTGTTTAAGTGGTTGAAAACAAATTTAAAGAACTAAAAATTCGAATAATTAGCTAATAACTAAATACCGAAGTTACTGTGAATTTAAATTCTGCATATGCGCATTGCGAAAACACATGTCTCCTCAGTGCAGATAAAATCTAAAATGATGCATATTATCATTTGTTTGTTATAGAATGCAACAGTGTCGGAAATATCTTAAGAAGGTTGTCGACTCATAGGATTTCAGATAACAGAGAGTTGATGTGAGAAAATTGTACAAATTACAAGAAGTAAATTTGATAGATTTATTATCTCGTTTTTTAGATACAAGTCATTTAAAGTGTGGCGTGAAACGGATCTCTTCTTAAACGTATAAAATGAACTCCGTTGTCCAATATTTCTCCGGAACACATGATACAGTTGTAGCACACTCTGAGAGTTTAAACTTTTAGTGCAGTGGTTTTTATTGTTGTATTTGTAGTGCTTGCGTTTTGTGGTTGTGAAACGTCTTTGGTCTTGCGTTTTGTGGTTGTGAAGCGTCTTTGGTCTTGCGTTTTCTTGTGTTCTTACTATTGCCTTGTTTCTGTACTTTAATTTATGAATCTTGTTTTTCCCTTTCGGTATTCTATTACCATTTTTCCAAATTGTGCCATTGATCTCACGATACATAGAAAAAAGAAGGGAAACGGGGAATGTGTCAAAGAGACAACGACCCAAAGGGGAGTAATAACAACTCAAAGCCACCATAAGATCTTCAATGAACGTTGAGAAAACCCCACACCCAACGGTAGGTCGGAGTCGGCCCCTGAATAACGAGTAATCAGGTTCAGCGAAATAAATAACATCCTAGACTCCTATAGACATAAAGTAAACTAACAATCGTAACAACAGTAACGTTCAGTTGGGAATAGGACTGAGTCAATTGTGAAAAATGAAACTGAAAGAACTAAACATGAAATCACAAAAGACTATTAGCAGTTAACTGACATGCCAGCTCCAGACCCAATATTAACTGAAAAATTAAGTTATGTACCCTCAGTATACAGTTTCCACCAAGATCCCTTCCTGTGAGGAGTTTAGCATAATGATTTCATGCATATACCAGAATACATGACCCGTGTCCATGCAACACAGATTTTATATAGACATAAAGACAACTAACTAGAAAACAGACAAGACACACAAAGGTTTAATAAATTTCCCGACTTAGGACAGGCGCAAACCAGCTGCGGCGGGGTTAAACTAGTAAACATTCTATAAACAAATCGACAATACGGGACTTTCGAGATAGGAACTCTCGTTAATTTAAGATGGAATCAAACGCTTCAAATACCAGAAAGACGGAGTGACTGGATTGTAAACCTATTGAAATAAATATATATCACATAAAAATATCGAAATATTTATGAAATTGAAGCGTATATTTATATTTGTTCCTACATGACAATTCTTTAACTAAATTTTAATTGACTAAAACAATTAATCTATAGCGCCATAACAGATTGAATATTAAGCCACCCTTAGCTCAACAGTGTTCATTAATAAGTGATTCCCTCTCAATGTATTGATGTATTGATTTTGCGTATAGTATCAAAACTTTATTTCGGATTGAACACGACTCAGAAGTCCCGTAATTCACTGATATAATGCGCCTTGGGTCAATAACCTTCGTTTATTTCAGGGAGGACATAATAATTTATAACCAAACATCGGGTTTCTCTGGAATGTTTACTTCGGCCACATCGAGGATCCATTTCATACTGTAAACGTGTCAATTGTTGCATGGGGTAATTTTCCATATATTCGCGTGACTGCAAATAGTTTTGTTGTGAAAGGTTTGGAGTAAAAGTAATGAATAATATGATCGAATTCAAAAAGCTTAAAGCAAGAATATTCGAAAAATAACACCGTGCGAAATATCCAAGTAAACATTATATATAGATATATATATCACCACCCCTATGGTCTCAGATACCCTTATCAGTGCCTCAAATGCTGGGGTAAAGAGTGCGTCAAAAGGTGTGCATACATATGATATGGTTGATCTGATGTCATTGTTGTAATGGTGAGGTTATGTCAACAACATTATTTTATTTAGTGAGAATGAAAGTAAAAGTATTCTACAAATCAATAAGAAGTGATATTATTCATTACAGAAGGTTGTTAACTGTTTGTTTTGGTCACATGACACACAGCATGGACGGTATAAATAGAATACAAATGGTGCGAATTCGGTGAATTTTATCTCGAAAAGTAATCCTTTACTGCTAAATCCAAACTGTTTGTGAAGGGCTTTCACGCTAGCATAACGGCTCTGCTGATTCATAACGTATACGATGAGGGGGACTTGTGTATTGGGACTGTATTTGCAAATTTATGGGGTAATTTTTTCAACGTTTGCAAATGTTTCCATTGAAACATACAGGCCTGACGGCTCAGGGGATATAAAACACAGACAGGGAATATGAACCCGTATCCCCTATGAAGATTCCCGAATAACATATATAATTCCAGTTGTTGGTACATGCTTAGAAAAAAATTACCATCATAAGGTCTCAGATACTCTTTTCAGTGCCTCAAATGCTGGGTTGAAGAGTGCTTCAAAAATTGTGCATCCTTATGATATGGTTGATCTGATGTCATTTTTGTAATGGTGGGGTTATGTGAACAATTTTATTTTATTTTGTGAGAATGAAAGTAAATGTAAGAAACAAATCAATAAAAAGTGATATTATTCAGTAAAGTGGGTTGTTAGCTGTTTGTTTTTGGTCACATGACACACAGTACGGACGGTATAAATAGCATGTTCTACAAATGGTGCGAAAATGGATGTAAGTGTTCGATGTAATTTTTCTCGAAAAGTAATCCTTAATGTAATGCTTTTTATTGCTAAATCCAAAGTGTTTGTAAAGGCCTTCAGGCTAGTATAGTGGCTATGCTGATTCATAACATATACGTTGAGGGGAGACTTGTGTATTGACACTGTTTTTGCAAATTTTGGGGTATTTTTCAACTTTTGCCAATATTTCCATGGAAACATACAGCACAAATATATTGTCAGAATGACACAGATGTCTATGCAATATAGAGTATTTGGTCCAAGGATTCCAAAGAGGTATAGGTTTATATATCTGTCATTTCACACTTTTTCAAAACTTTGCAAACAAGATGTGACTTTTTGAAAAACAGACACATGAGAAAAATCAAAGCTAAACGGTTACATGAGACCTATTAAGTTGAGTTCTAGGTGAACTGCTTAGGAAAGAAGAGTTCGAGTATAATTGGTTTAATCCGGTTGGATAATGTTTAGTCCAGTTGAGAAAAAATTGAAAACGGATTTCTTATTTTAAGTTACACTGGATAGCGGTTTGTCCCGGTTCATGTTTAGGCAGGCTTTTTATACTTGAACATTGACCTTTTTCTAAACATTACCCAGCTTAAAAGGGGTGATCACTACAAAGTTAATCTCTAACCCTGTTCAAAATACTCGCATAGGGGTTAAATAGGTAAACTTGATTTGTTTAACAAATAAAAATCGTATTCATATGTTTTGAATATTTGATTCTCAGATTCAACTGAATGCAATGTAAATGAAGTCGTGTTCACTCACCAGAGTTTGTTCCTATCACTGCGATATATGATGACGGAGGTCCATACCCGATCTCACGGTTCCCACATTCTGTAATAAAAATGATATTTTTATCTTATGTAACGTAAGGTAAAATGTATGTCATAACACTGATCACAATTTACTTCATTTCATTTCTTCTTGAAAATTAATAAAAACTTTTTCCACTAACAGTATTACCCAAAAACCTAGATACGATAACGTTAGGGTTACGATTCGGTCCCATTGGTCGTAATGGAGCAGGCCAATCACACCGGGCAAAATTATTGTTTTATTATGAGCTTACTAGACCCTTGATTGTAACAAATCCTCAAATTTACATTTTTCCTCCATTTTCAATATAAAATATGCATATTTATTGCATATGAAAAGTGTTTTACATCACAATGAAAATCTGAAGCGAAGGTTTTGAAAAGTAAATCGCCGGTTTGACAGAGACTAATAAATAAAATCAAAAAATGCTGCCACGGATTCCTCAAATCAATGTCGGTTATCGACCGGAATTTAACATTGATATAATCCGGAGATGTCCGGAATTGGTTTTAAAATCCGACGTCCGAAACTTGGAGAACAATTTTGAAATCGTGTTTCGAAAAAGAACGTTTTGAGCCACTTCAGGAAATATTTGAACAGAAATATAAGATTCATAAGCAGTAAAAATTGAAAATGTTTATATATCAGTAGGTATTTCGCATGTAAATTGAAATTAATTTTGCTCCATTACTACCAATGGGACCGAATCGTAACCCTAACGGGAGAGCAGCGGACTTAGGGTTACGTTATCGTATCTACCAAAAACCGCGTGCACCTACCATGACAAGCAAAGTCATTACACGTGAGAGAATCTGTATCTCTCTGTACAGTCTGGGCGCAAAGTGTGCCAGAACAACTAGGGCAATCGGCACCATTACAGTAAACCAGTGGGTTACTGCAATCTCTATATCTGTACTGTGTCCCTGTTCCACAGGTCACTGGGCAAGCATACCATTCTTCCCAATTTGCCCAGCCACCATCAACTGAAAAATAATAAATTAATGTAGTTTCAATTAATGTTTGCTCTCTATTAGTTGTTTTTAAGGAATTCAAACTTATCACGGACTTACTTCTATGGTTAAATTTGATTGTGTGTTTTACATGGCGTCAAGCCAGTAAGAAAATTTACCTTTGAATTAAGGTATCAATGATCTTAACTCTGGTATTATGTTTACTGCTAATACTGTAGACAGATTTATCTGCAGTACATAAAAATATCCAAGTTAATCCTGCAATTCCATTGGTTCGCTTGACAAGGAATATGAGATAGTATCCCGTGGTGAAAAAAAAAAATTGGTAAAGGATAGTTACTCGTGCTTCACGAGGTGTAGGGGTTTATAATCCCTGTCTATATTTTATATTCATTTCCTGAGCCTACGGCATTACTGTTAATTATTTGATAGTAGACGATATATAATTGATTGACAGCACTGTGCCTGAGAAAATTTAGCTTAACAATCAAATGTTAAAAATCCACCGGGTAAAGCTCTGCAAATATCGTTTTTACGTGGAAGGCCGTTCAATCAATTATCAATACTGTTCTTCCCTTACGGTTAAGTCCATCAAAACGTCAGGGGACTGAAGGTTTAATTTGGTACTTAATCGGATAGGGATGTGCCAAATTCATCACGAAGACATGCGTACTTAAAAAATACCCCAAATTAACATAACACTTAATTAAGGATCTGAATATATACTTAAGGTAGTTCGACACTAATACACGGCTCATTCGATTGGCGCATTTGGCGAAACACAAGTCAGACGCGGAATTGACTTGATTTTGAAGCCGGCATATTCCTTATTTGGCATTTTCATTGTGACGTCATGATGGATTGGCATGCACTTTCCCGCGAATTAGCTCCCTTTTCCTGTAAATATTGTCTATTTCGTAAATTATGTAAAATATCTCATTTAATCAAACGGTGACATATATATTTTTAAGCTCAACATACAGCTTAAGAATATATCTCTGAAATGTCAAAAAATAAAAAAAAATCTATCTGGAATTTATTTTATATAAAAGCTAAACAATAAGCATGTTCTCACATATCCCTATATATTCTTTGTAAATATAGCTGAAAAATACTGAACTTTGCATGATTTTCAAAGCCTGTTAACAAGAAAAGATGATCGGTGACATATCATTTTTATTTTATTTTTTGAACAAATGGACTAAGACGTACATAATATCTTAAAATAAAAAAAATTATGTCTGATATTTTTATTAGGCTCGAACTACTTTAAATACCATTGACATTAACAAGAAAAGATTTAAAATATCAAAGAAACAAAGCATGAAGTAGATACAATACAGTACATTTAAAGATAATAATTAACAAGAGTTATGTGGCATCATAAATTTTTGCCCTTTTGCTTTTTTTCTACCCAAAGTATAAAAAAAAATCTATATGCAAATTAATACAAATTTACATACAATTTGCTTAAAGCACTCCCAAACTTAATAATTTCATGCAAAGGAAAAAACAAAATAAAAAAGGGTTTTGGCAAATCCGCGTACATCAAAATAATGGCTATAAGCTACCCACCAAAATAATGGAATGCCCCCCACGGTCAAAAGGTTGACTTTGGTATGTCAAACTACATTGCCGTTGCAATATATTACTTACTTCTTTACTTGTTACCTACCTGGACAGCATTGTGGGTTGCAGGTATTATAATCTATGCTGCTACCTGAACAATCCGAACCGCTACAGGATCTTGCTGGCCTTGTACAAGATCGTGTTCTTTGTTGGTTGTTCGCTGTACCTTCACATGTTACTGGACATGCAGTCCATTGTCCCCAAGTAGACCATCCTCCATTGACTAAAGACGAAAAAAAAATGAATACAGTGATAAGGGATGTTGCCAAAATGTTTCACTCTTAGGTGGTTTGTGGTTTTCACGTATACCAATCTGTGAAATTACGTTTCACATCATTTTTAAAGGTATTATCATCAAATGGCTTTTTTCTATGATTACGATTAGACCTCTTCACGTTCCTTAGTTATTAACCTAAAGGTATTGGGGAAATCGTTTGTTAACATGTGCATAACAGACGCTAAATGATAGCATAAACTATGCACTAGATTCTATATTTTGTGTAAAATGGGCAAAATCTAAAGATAATTGTATCAAAGAAGGTATAATCATTAACCCACGAATTATTTCGTGCTTTCAGTCAGTACAAATGCACATCTTTTAATCACCATATGTTTTACAGCATGCCTGAAAATTTAGTTTTATTATGCTTTCTAAATAGAGCCTTTATTAGACCTTTTGCATCGATTGTGTATGTGGAAACGTTTACGTATAAACGTATACGTATAAAAAATTACCAAAATTTGGTATTTTGATCCCGTGAATCTTTCGTGCATGGTATGACTGTTATATATAGAATCCACAATCGCATCGAGTGAGAAACGACATTTCTACACTAGAGATAGTTAAATTTTCAAATATTTTAAACGCGAGGCTTGCCGAGCGTTTAAACATTTGAAAATTTAACTATCGAGAGTGTAGAAATGTCGTTTCTCACGAGATACGGTTGTGGATTTTATTTCTCTAATGATTTCAAGGAGATTTTTGACAAAAACATGACCCCCCTTTTCTGATGATCCGAAATAAATGTGTTCTTTGGAAGTGACGTCATCAGGCATGGTCGCCTTTTTTCATGACGTCACAATGGTAAAGTCGGAAAACGGCAAACATATTTGACGTCATAATTGAATTTCAACCAATCACTTGCCGAGAACAACATTCTCTCTAGAGAGGAGAAACATATTTCTCCAACCGCTCAAGAAACGTGAAAACAGGACAGAAATTAGAGAAATAGGAATAATTGACTACATTTCAAATAAAAAGATGAAGTACAAGAAATCCAAGCGGTTTTCAGTAATTTATCCACAGAGCGTTGTAGGTAGAAGAACTAGGTGAATGATTCTCATCAGTTCAAAATTAAAAAACACAAATGAGAAAAGTGAGAAAGATAAAAAAGGTTGAGTTTTTTAAAAGGAATAAAAGCGGGGGTAAGTAGTTCGATTTGCAATTCGTGACATTCAAATAGTCAAGAGTCATTTGATTTGCCAGCTTTTCACTAAGTTGCATTCCTTTTTGTGATTTCATACACAAAGTAACCTCCAGATAAAAATGAGGGGTGGTCACTTAAGGGGATACGATAGAGTAAAGATCCTGAACTGATTTTTTCGTGAAATTTTGAAACCAAGTCAATTTGAATATGCTCTTTCCAAATCTGCAAAGAAAAATATACCTTCACGATTACGTTTTCCAGATAATTGCGATTCAAAATTGCCCATTTTCCAAAATATTGCGTAAAAATCGTATTTTTACAACAATATGTAAAATGTCATAACTTTGGAACGAATTAAGCTAATTGCTTCCGGTTTTTTGCTACAGTTTTCTGAGATATTTCTAAAGAAGGTAAGTATACATTTTAAAAGAAAATTTCAACATTTGTGGTTCGAAATTGACATTTATATTCATATTTACAGAAAAAACGTTCATTTCTTGTAAGTAAAATTTCACATAGAAAAAAATTGTGAACTGATTTTTTCTTCATAATTCCCAGAGATCTCCGTGAAACATCACTCTTACAAAATTCGCTTTGAAAATGGGGGTCCATGTGCTTAATTTAAAGCTACAGAGAGAAAACTGGCATTTCTTATCGCTACAAATGAACATTCCCGGTTTTGGCGCGAAATGACGTTACATAATATTTTGCTTGGAAAAACGTCGTAAACTTATGTTTTCTCGCTTATTAGTGTTGCGAAAAATAGAACAGAATTCAATTTCATTAGACTTGAAATAAAAGACATCAAACAGAACAGAGAAATGATCATGTGATTAATGATTACTTGCGTCTGAAGATATTCACAAAGATCAGTCGAATACAACTCGACCCTTCTATTGACTTTGTGATGACTTCCCTTATGTATAGATCAATATAGAGTGACCTTTAATTAAAAAAAAAATCAGAATTCATTGTATGTTGTGTTGGTTTAATTTAAGGGGTTGTGTAGGAGGGATTTGATCTGGATTTCTCCAGAAAAAAATGTACGATTCCCTCAATCATCCCGAAAAATAAAATTGACCGAATTCCGTTCCTGATAATTGTTTTTTTTTTTTCGAATTCTCTGTGAAATAATTGGCCTTTCCTGTTGTCCCGATAAAGATCATACCGACCCTCATTTAAAGTTAAATAATTATCATGCATAATGCCTCTTCAAAATCATACCCTCGCCTATTATTTATTGATAATACATCGTCACAACATTTTGTATTTAACCCGCGAAAGTATTTTCACGGGATTTTTAACTGAATGTTCGAAGCATCCCCTGAAAATTCAAATCGTAAAATGCCGTGAAATTACCCCGAAAATTGATTCTATTGTAAACGATGCCGTTGGGAAAAAAATGATTCTTTTGGAAACGATGCCGAAAGGAGATTTTTGCTATCAGGTTTCAATTTGAGAAGCATGTCGAATCTTGAGCTGCCATGTTCCCTATTTCGTTACGAGCAATTCATATTTAACCACATTGATTTCATCATAGATTTATTTTACATGCTTCACAGACAGTAACCTGTCCGCAATTCGCGAAGTCCGGTGATTTATGACGTCGCGCTCTAATCTGTGACGTCGCGAAAAAAACATTCCAGATCCGGCGATGTTATTATCTGCCCTTGGTACTGTATCGAATCCCCCTTAAAGTAATGAGAGAAATTCAATTGATGTCATATTAACGTCAATATAACTATGGGCAAAATATGAAATAATTCATAAGTACCACAATGAAAAACATAGC
>MJUU01041570.1:21138-41421 GCA_002080025.1 Modiolus philippinarum
TAAATGGATAATTCTTTTTGATTTGAATTATGGAATGTTTACGCTTTTACAGGATGTAAAAATTTTCAGTTTTTTTTTATTTTCAATATATATAAAATTTAGTAAACAATATAATTTTTTTGAAACATTCATGTATTTGAAATTCACATGAAAAAATATTTGTCTATTTCTATTAAAAAGTAAATCGGTAGAAAAAATATGAATATCTCAATGTTTAAAATGCATTTTACAGATCCAAAATCGTGCATATAATAAAAAAGTTATCAAAGATTAAAAATTCTATCCCAATGCTATATAGTGACAATTCTTCGACTTTGCCAACCAAAAATGCCAATTTGCATATGTAAATTAGATTTTGTGACGTCACTAATTGGATTCGCGGAAACTCCTATACATTAGAACACTTTTAATTTTCCCTCCTTTTTCTGTTTCCATGACAACGGCAGCCATTTTGGAAAGTGCAAGACAAAATCGCAGCCCTTGGGATAGGGATCCATCTTTGTGTGAAGTTAAAGACCCGGAATAACAATTAGAATTTGGGGTAAATCACTTCCGGTCATTTGGCTAAGACTTGCCCCCGTTATTCGTACAGAAAGCCACTACCTTCCGAAAAAGGAAAGTAACCTTATCACTTCCGGTCAGTTCTGATTTATTTTGGGCTAGCTAGTGTGCTTGTAAGTGTTAACAAGACATATGAAAGATTTAAAGCCTTTAAAATCGTAGCAAAAATATGTTAAACAGATTTATGTCTCTTATCATGGTGATTTGGTTTAAAACTAAAAGCACTTCTTCCTGAAAAACAGTCCCACCCTTATGCCTGTCATGTGGGTTGTAAACACAGGCACTTGTTTCATAAAAAAAATTCCAGTCCCTCCCTCTCTATTTTTTTTATGAAACAAGTGCCTGTGGTTGTAAAGGGTTATTTTCATGAATCGCGTTTGGTTTTTTTTTATTTACCGTTCAATCGTGCATGAGGGAGTCATCGTTCATCTTACTTGGACACGGACCATTTGATTTTCAGGGGGGGGGGGCTGGTATTTTTACCCGAGCCGGGAAATTTTTTTCGCCCGCTAGGAAATTTTGTTGAGCCAGGCTTTTTTTTTCTATTAAATGGGCAGGATCCGGGCCAGATTATTTTTTTCAGCAAAAGACGGGGCCAGGAATTTTTTTTTTAAAAAATACCAGGCCCCACCTCAAAATCAAATGGTCCGTGCCTTACCTTACTGGGAATTCTTTATCCGTCCACCTTGGGACAACCACCATCATATTTTTCTTATTTATTCCTCATGTTTTCGTGATCTGTAGAGCTTATTTTTCGTGCTTAATTTTTTCTACGGTCAACATGTAACGGTGGATTTATTCCGGCAGTGTATTCTTTCCTTTTGGATAAAATGCACAAGGGTAGAATATCCACAACATCCAATTGACCAATCGCAATAGAGTACTGACCGCGACGGAATAAACACCAAGGTAGAAATACAATAGGTTGTTTATATACCCGGACATTCTGTACGCCGGAAAGAAAGAACGCTTACAAATACTGATCCATTACCTTTCTGGAAATTAATATGGTATATATTAAAATATACCAAAACTTGATTTTGGCACTTTTTACTTTTTCGGCAATGAAGAGACATAAGCTGTCGTAATGCACATATGCAGAAGCTAAATTAATAGTAACTTTAGTATTTTGTTATGTATTACCACAGGGCCGATGCCTTTGCTGGTGGACAAAACCCATGCAGTAGTAAGTACTTTCGTGCTGGCCCATACCTGTCAACCCTCTCGCATTCAGCGGGTCACACCCGCAAAACAGCTAAAAATTTGATTATGACCCGCCCCCAACCTATCATCCGTGCGGGTCAAAGAAATCACCCCCATTCGAAAGTTTTGACCCACAATGACCCCCATTCCCTTAAAAATATATAAAACCCACAAATAATGACTATTGAGTGCTTAATTAAAACACAGTTGTCCACATTGAAGCGTTAATTAGACCCAATTAACGGATTAGCCTTCCCGTTAAATAAACACTTTTATGGCAATGTTTACTTGAATGAACTAATTAACCTAGTCAATCAGGCTTCACCTGTATGATTATTGACAATGAACTGCCCTTGAAATGGAATTTTGCATACTGTCAGATCTTTTTTACTCCTAATTTTTGTGATTTTTTACAGTACAAAGTTGATTTGTTTATATTTGCAAAAACACGTGTAGTTGTCTCCCTTTTTATTTTTTTCATGTTTTCCTATTTGAAATTTTTTAAACAATTCTGAGATTTGATGCTTTTCTCCAGCAATTATTTTATGAATAAAAATTTATTTTAACATATAAAAAGACATAAAAAAGCAGTTTAAAAGCCTATCTAATTATATTTTTACAAAATATTGTTCTACTTACATACCATATGACTGCTTCAAAATTAAATCATATATTGACAGATGTACTCAGAATTGCAAATATTTGATAGTCTGAACATCAGAACATAGAGGGAGTAAATTTTTTAATAAAAAACTGCACATGAGGAAAGATCACCACAAGCCACCACATAACTATCAGTAATGTTCAAATGTTTAAGAAATATCAACTATATCAATGACGAGACATTTGAAACTGTATTTCTGTTGACAACCCTTGTTATTATTTCCTCAACATACGTCGTGACGCCTTATCACCCCCAAGGACCAATCACAAAGGGGGTCATCACCCCCTTTGTCAGCTCCAGAGGTTGACAGGTATGTGCTGGCCAGAAAACTGATTTTATTATATCTAAATTTAAGAACTAAGGAGTATCTCTCTCGTGCATACTTCTCTCCATATCTATGAATTTGGCATATCTATTAGGTCCTATTGATTATTTGCTTTCTATCAGCTTTTACACTTATTCTGGTATTTCGGTTTATGAACTTTTAAATATTTCATTTGATCTGCACTGAAGAAACATAAGCTGTCGAAATGGGCATAAAATAGGCAAAAAACTAAATCAACAGTAACTTCGGTGTTTTGTTATTACTTATTGTTAGAACCAGACATGCCAGAGGAAAAGATGATATGGCGGAAATATTTGAATGTGTCCCATTTCTACGGAACTGCAGAAAGTCACCTTGTATGTCCCATGGGAAAACACATTCAAAGATTTTCCCCTCTGAGACTACCTAACCAGTAGGAACAATACTTGGTCACAACTGTCTACACTTGGTCCACTCTGAATAATGTGTCCGGCAAGTATGCATCAGATCCAAGATGGTCGCCATTAGGGAACATAGTTTAACACTGAACACTATTGGAAAACACATTTAAAGTCCTTCTTCTCTAAAACTGCATAGTACTTGGAATGAAATTTGGTCACAATATTCCTTGGACGGTAATCTTTAAAAGGACGTGTCAGACAAATCTGGCATTATCTGCACATCATCTAAGAAGGCTGCCGGCGGGGAACTTAAAAGCTTAATATTGGAACCTTTGGAAAAACACATTCCAAGATCTTCAGTGGCGGATTTAGGGAGCCCAGAACCCCCTTAGGTTGGAAAATAATTAAAATTCCTAGGGGTTTTTCGGAAAATTTGGTATTTTTGGTATCCGCACCCCACATTTTGAAAAATTAGTGGTCAGGCCCCCCTCTTAGCAGAAAGTCTGGATCCGTCAATGATCTTCTCTGAAACAACNTGGCTAATTAGACCAAACTTTGTCGCAACTGTCCTTCATTGGCTCTCTATGAAAAATGTGTACTGCAAGTCTGCATCATATCCAAGATGGCCACTAGCATGGAACATAGTTTGACTTATGACCCAGTTGGAAAGCATTCGAAGATCTTCTCCTCTGAAGCAACAGAGCCAAAATAGTCCCTTGGTGATCCTTTTTAAAAATATGTCTGGCACAATTCTGTACCTCATCCAAGATGGCTGCCAGCAAGGAACTTAGTTTAACATTGGGCCATATGGGAAAAAACACATTCAAAGATCTTATCCTATGAAACAACTAATCCTTTTGGAACCAAACTTGGTCTTGTTGTCCCACTTTGAAAAATTTTATCCAGTAAGTCCACATTTGATCTAAGATGCCTACGAGCAGGAATATAGTTTAACAGATGGGATACTATGGGAAATGTATTAAAAGATCTTCTCCTCTGAAACGACTTGAACAATTGAAGTCATAAAAATTCTTAGGTTTTTCCTTTAGGAGTTTGTGATTTTGATATTGGTACCTCATCCAAAATGGGGGGCAAAAAGGGGAACATAGTTCAACATAGAACCCTCTGGGAGATGCATTCAAATATCATCTGCATTGACACATTTGAAGGTCTACTATCATACTAGAAAATGAGACGACCCATTGCCATTTAGGTTATATGGACTGTCTCTGCCATCAATGGACCAGGTGCATGAGCTACATGCTCTTGAGAGCCACATGTACTTTGTTAACTTTTCTATGTGATGTATGTTGGTGTATCCTGATTTGCAACTTTGGCATTCTACCGTGTAAAAGAAAATAAATGGTATTTCTATGTGATTTTCTATGCTTTAAGGTTGATTTTGTAAACAATTATCTAATTTATTTTTCGTGCATCGAGATCGCTAAAAATTATTTTCCGTTCATTGTGATATTGATTTTTTATTAGCCGTTCATCTGTGAAGGTATCCCCCCTTTACACCCCCTGTCATGTGCTGGTCTTTATAAAATAGTAATTTTCAATTCTGAAAAAAACTCATGTGCCTGTGATCTGTAAAACTTGAAGCATGTTAGGAAGCATCTTCAAATTTTGGTTTACAACTATTTAAGTTGATAGACTAATGTGCCACAAATTAGTGCCATTTTCCTGTAAATATTTTTTATTGCAGAAACTTTGTAAAATATCTCTGTTTCAACCATTGTGACATAAACCTTTTTGGGTCTTTTCCCGTAGTTTACTGTTTAAAAGGGTCGTGCAGGGGGGTACAGGGTACAAGTACAGTGCACGGGCGTACGAGAAATAAAATGTCACAACACAAGGAACGAAAAATGAGAAATTTGCTTGGAAGAATTGCCCTGTTTTGGTTTGCACAGAAACATGGCAAATAACTATCATCCAACAGGTAATATGTGAAATAAAAAAATGCCAAACATATGCTGCAGGAAAATAACACTGTGCCACCCTCTTGTAATCTATCTGATTAACGAGAGTATATAAAATTCTCATGGATGAAAGATTCATTTCCCTCAATTTAAAGTTTGCCTTTCCATATTCTCTGTGCAGAAAATTCAGGTGAAAAAATGGCAAAAACTGCACCAACTTCGACCTTGATTATCATAATTATATAGAAAAAAACTTGCATGGTTACCCACACTTTTTATTGCAGATTTCAAGAGTGTATGATGAGGTCTTCAATTGTACCGAACAAAATCTCATGGATGTAAATATAAGTATCTATCTACTTTAAGGTGGTTGGGTGATATTCCCCCATTTTAATTTCATGTTTCATTCTTTGATATAGGTATTTCAGCTTGCCTGGACGAATGTCCAGAGAGCTATTGTCATATCCCAGCATAATGTGTCGTGGTCAGTTTATAAAAAACTTTAACCTAGCCTCTAGAAGCTATGCTGTTCATATTTGGTATGTAACTTCGTTATGATGAGAGCTTTCTTCTGGTACCATACTTGTAGACATTTTGACCTTGCCCTTGCCCTGAGGGCAATTAAAAAAAAAAACTTTAACCTTGTCTCTAGAAGGTAAGCTTTTAGTGGTAGGGTGTTTATATTTGGTATGTAACTTCTTTATGATGAGAGCTTTCAGGTGGTACCATATTTGTAGACATTTTGACCTTGACCTTGCCCTGAGCGCAATTTTTGAAAAAACTTAAACCTTGCTTCCAGAATTTAGTTGTTTAGTGATAGGGTGTTCATATTTGCAGACTTGCCAACCCTTACGATTTTGGCGTAAGGCTTACTATTTTCAAAGTCATCTTACGCCCTTACGATGGTTAACCATTTCCTTACGATTTGTTCAAATTGCGGTATTTCTGGAAGTTTTTTAGTTCCGGTCCGTCATTTCATTGTGGTTCCATACATTATAATAAAAATGGGCATTTCCGGTAATAAAAAGAATGTAAAAACAATCTTTTAAGACCAGAATTCTGAGATTCCTTTACAGAAAATTGTATTCTTCGTGGGAGTATTCTGTAAATCGATAATGTACCTTTCACTGAAAGGTGTAGTTTATGTACATGTACTAAAGCATATTTTATTTCATTAAAAAGTGACTAACTATTTTTCATCTCAGATTACGATTTTTGATCTAGTAACTTACTATTTATAACCAAGAGGGGTAGGCAAGTCTGTATATGGTATGTGACTTTCTTGTGATGAGAGCTTTCTGATGGTACCTTTCTATAACTTTCAAAGGTTCGGTAAGGCCACCTTTTGGCCCAAAATTTGAGGAAAAGCTAAAGAAAGATCTGTGGTGGTTTTCAAACTCTATACTATCTACTCCAATGGATTCATTTGGTTTTTTTGGTATTCAAATTCAACAGATTTGGTCAAATAAGCCAACCAAATATAGCATAAATTGGGGAAATTGCTGAAAAAGGCTGAAAAGGCTAGATTCTGGGGGCTTTTTGCCATATTTAACATTGGCCAACCTTTTGTACACTGATGAGCTTCATATATACATGTATTGTTTAAAATAGTAAATTACAAATTATATCTACCGGGTAAATACTTTGAGTAGTGATGTTCCAATGATCGATTATAATGGATAATCGATCGATTTTCCACATGAAATCGATTAATTGATTATTATTTTCAATAATCGATAATCGGATGCCAATTTAATTTTGCAGAAAATTTAACATTTTCTGTCAGATAATACTAGAATTGGAGATGAATAGTTATATAATTGGTTGTCAGAAGTGGATTTCTCTTTAAATAGCATACTGTTTAGAATTGTTCTCAAACAACAGCCCAGGTAATAAACATGATAAATACATATGCATTTACAAATGGAAAGTGAAAATTGATGTTTAAAATTACATGTAATGCCATTTAACAAGACAGCAAACATGGTTAAAACCAAACTGTATTAGAACTATAAAGATATCCGATTTTAATTGATAATCGAATCTAAAGGTACATCCTACTATTCTGATTAATCGATTATGATTTTTTAATCCGATTCCCAACATTAACTTTGAGTGTACACGTGGTTGGCCACTTTCGTTTCAATCAAAAACCAATCAAAATATGACAAAAAATCTACAATTTTGAAAATTTTGCCTTTTATGGCTAGTTTCTGGGCATAATTTTTTGGATCCCAGTAGTTATATTTGCAAAATAATTATGAATCTATTAAATTCAACCAATTTACTATTTGAAAAGGATCAGACAATAAAGTTTTGACAAATTTTCTAAAATGAGAATATAGTGGGCCAAAAAAGGACCTTACCGAACCTTGTCCTTTATTGTGCATTAAGGTCACCATTATCCCTGGCGAGCTATGTTGTCTTCTGACAACTCTTGTTTATTTAAGATATATACAAAAATTTAAAAATTTGGACATATTTTAAAAATATTTCGCTTAAAACATGGGCCCATTTCTCTTGGTCTAGCATTCATTTTAGACGAAAAATTCAGAATTGTATTTATACTGGAAAATTCTTTGAAATCAAAATTTAAAAAAGGGAGGTATTTTCAAAAAATATTTTACAAAGTATCGGTAATCACTACGAAAATTTTGTTTTTGTGAAATAATTACATAATAAGGTCCATGACCCCCTTTTTTAGCTCACCTGGCCAAAGGCCATGTGAGCTTTTGCCATCACTTGGCGTCCGTCTTCAGAGTCCTTAAACTTTTACATTTTAATCTTCTTCTCTGAAACCACTGGGTCAAATGAAATCAAACTTTAAATAAATGTTCCTTGGCATGAGGAGACAAAAATTTATGATTTTGGTGTAGATCGGAAAACCAACATGGCTGCTGTGGCTAAAAAACAGAACATAGGGGTGTGGCTAAAAATGGAACATAAGGGTGAATTGCAGTTTTTGGCTAATAACTCGAAAACCGTTACAGATATTAAAAATCTGACATGGGGTTAAAATGATCAGCATGATGAAATCTACCCTCTGTGAAATTTAGAAGAAAATCTGAAACCCATCTCGGAGTTATAGCCCTTTTTCCGTTAAATTTTCAAAATTTATGCCTTTTTTATTTTTTATTTCAAAAAGTGTAACAGATAGAGGTCAAGTGTAAATTGCAAAAAAGTTCAGCATATCAAGGTCTACCCACCCTGAAAGTTTGAAGAAAATCCATAAACCCTTGTAGGAGTTATTGCCCTTTTTTCACCGATTTTAAATTTTCGTATTTTTCATCTTTTATTTCCAAAACTATAGAAGATGAAGATTAAGTATAAATTGATGAAATGTTTGCCATGCTGTGGCGATTCAAAACTGATGTTGAAAATTGTTCCTTGACCGCCATTTTCAAAATGGCCGCCAAAAAAGGAGGGAAAATTCAACATTGTCCGATTTCAATGACATTTAGTTTCCAAATTGGTCTTGATGTCGCAACTGCAAAACTGATGTTAAAAATTGTTCGTTGACCGCCATTTTTAATATGGCCACCAAAAAAGGCGGGAAAATTCAACATTGTCTGATTTCAATGAAATTTGATTTCCAAGTAGATATTGATGTTGCGACTTCAAAACCGATGTTGAAAATTGTTTGTTGACTGCCATTTACAAAATGACATCTCGACTTCAAAACTTGGGTCGAAAGTGGTCCTTAGCAAGAACATTTTTTGTCAAAAAAGCCCAACAAAGAAATATAGTAAGACATGATCAGACTTTAAAAACAGTTCAAGATATTGGAGGTGTTTGAGCTACGAAAGTTTGAGAAACTGAAGATCAACTGTATAACTTACAATGTTACCTTGATTGTGGCAACTGAAAGCCAGGTGAGCGATACAGGCTCCTGGGAGCTCTGGTTCTTTTTGTTTTTAGAAAGTTAAATACAAGGGCTAGTAATATATATTATTAATCAAAATTCTCATGGATGTAACTTGAATAAGTTTTTAAAAATGATAATTTTCCTTAACATTTTTAACTTAAAAAAATTTTTGGTGAAATATTGTGAGCTTATATAGTCCATGACCCCAATCTTTGTTTATTTTTTGGAAGTTCAATTTTTGGAGTTTAATTCTGCAAACTTTTGAAAAATTCTGATGGATTTTGCTTATACCCCCGAACCACCTTAAGAGTTCATAGATGAGCATTAAAACACATATGAATGATTGACATTATTATCAGACCATATCAGATGAATAAGAAGTTTCTCATTTCACATTTGTCCATGCCAACCGCACCTAAACTCCTTCTACACCATTTTTTTTTCAAAAAACTACATTCAATTTAGTTGTACTTTTAAAATTAAGATTCATGGAAAATAGTCATCTCCAGAAATGGAAATATATCTTTTTGCGTATGTATTACACTTTTTGATTAAATAAATATAAATATCTACCATATTGTGCTTAATTAATGGCCAGGGGGCATTGCATTTTCCTGAAAAGGGGACATTTAAATTGTAAAAGTAAAAATCTGATACAAAATAAATAGAAATTTAGAAAAACAACATTACTCGCATAATCCATTCAGCAAGTGATTTTTTTTTCAATGAATTTGTATAGCATGACAAATTAACTGTATTGTGCTTTAAGGTTTATGAGTCCAGATAAAGGGGAGGAGGCTTTTTATTACATGAAGCCATAATACAGTTTCTCGGGTTTTTTTTTGGTCATAATCTTATTTTATTTAAAGGTGGAATTGAAATTAAATATTAAAGTCTTAATTCCGTCCCATTCTTTTTTTATGACCCGAAATGAGAATCTACTATAACTTGATTCTTATGATGTTGCCCTACTAACATTCCAATATTATTGATATATAATCATTATATTGGATTGGGTTAAAACCAGAAAATGAATTTAGATGCATAACAATTTCACCCAATTGAAATGCATACCAAAGACGACATTTAAGCAGTGTTTTTAAAGTTGCTTTGGTTTTACTTTTCATTTTAGCTCACCTCACGAAGTGAGGGGAGCTTATGTGATACCAAGAGCATCGGCATCCGCATCTGTGTCCGGTTAGGAAGAATGGTTAAAGTGCATTCCCAGTTACTGACATGTCCTACATCAACCATATTGGTATGCATGATGCATTTTGGGATGACAACAACAATGCATGTTTTGGATGCTGTCTGTGACCTACATTTTACTCATTAGAGACTTGGTTAGGTAGAGTGGTTAAAGTCCATTCCCAGTCACTGACATGTCCCACATCAAACAATATTGGTATGAATGATGCATTTTAGGATGATAGCTGCAGTGAATGCATTGGATGCAGTCTGTGAACAACATTTTATGCATAAGTGAATCTGTTGAAAAAAATGATTATGGTACATTAGGCATTCCTGTTTAATGACATATTTACTTGTGATAATGCAGCGCAAGGAGGTGAGCTAAAAAAATAGCAGGCTGTGTTTGCTTTCTATGTTTTAGGTTTTGCATGGTCACCTAAATTGAAATCAGTGTGAGCAAATTATACCAAATTTGGCCTTAATCATCAACAGGGTATGTCTTCTGAATCTTGTTTTAGTCTTTGGGCCAAACAATGTGGCCACTGTTGCTTAAAATAGAAGATAGGATTTTTTTTGTAAATTACTGAAATGCATTGCAGCTATGAAAATCTGACAGTTTTTAAGAAATGTACTTCAACGCAAAACTTAACCGGATGTACGGACGTACGGAAGTACGGACAAGGGTAACACTATATGTCCCTTTCACATTCGTGGGCGGGGCATAAAAATAAAAAAAAAAACATCAAAATTTTGAAAAGGTATCTGGAAAAGGGCACTTACTCTGAAATGAGACATCAGATTTTCTTCAAAATTGCAGGGTGGGTAGATCAAATGTACTACCCAAATCATAGACAAATATAGGTGGCTTTGACCTACATTTTATGCTTCAGTGACTTTGGTTAAGTTTTGCGTTAAAGTCCATTTCTCAACAACTACACATTATAGGACAATGATTTTTCATCAAATTAATTGCCTTGATGAGTACTACCCAAATCATTGACAATTATGTGGCTTTGACCTACATTTTACGCTTCAGTGACTTTGGTTAAGTTTTGCGTTAACGTCCATTTCTCAACAACTACAAATTATAAGAGAATGATGTTTCATCAAATAAATTGCCTTGATGAGTACTACCCAAATCATTGACAATCAGGTGACTTTGACTTCATTTTACGCTTCAGTGACTTTTGTTAAACTTTGCATTGAAGTTCATTTTTCAACAACTGCACATTATAGGACAATGATGTTTCATCAAATTAATTGCCATGATGAGTACCGGTACTACCCAAATCATTGACAATTAGGTGGCTTTGACCTGCATTTTACACTTCATTGACTTTGATTAAGTTTTGCGTTAAAGTCCATTTCTCAACAACTACACATGATAAGATGATGATGTCTCATCAAATTAATTGCCTTGATGAGTACTACCCAAATTATTGACAATTAGGTGACTTTGACCTACATTTTATGCTTCAACGACTTTGGTTAAGTTTTGTGTTTAAGTCTATTTCTCAACTACTGTGTATTGTAGCATCTTGATATTTCACTGTAACATTCAGCTAAAAGAGATCTGCACATTTCACCAACAATTGGGTGTCCATGACCTACATTTTATGGTTGAATGACTTTGGTTAAATTTTGCATTTCATCACAATTCTGTAACAGGGAACTAATTTTATGAATAATTGACTTTTGTAAATCTGTGCGATAAATTTATTGGCGGGGCATCCATGTCTTATAGACACATTCTCTAGTTTATTTACTAAAACTGATAGAGGTAGTTTAATTGCAAAATATTCAGCATATCAAGATCTACCCACATTGCAATTTTGAAGGAAATCTTAATACCCATGAAGAAGTTATTGCCTTTTGTTGGCCAAAGTTTTGGTGATTCTTTAGAAATAATTCATTGCAGGTATATGGTTATTGGAAATTTAACCATGGGCTGGGCCTTTATATTCGAATTTAACCCAGAGCGTTAGGGAGGAGTTGAATTTATGAATATAAAGGCCAAGCCCATGGTTAAATGACAATAATAATATACCTGCCATGAATTATTTCAATTCTAATATGACAGGATGTGGAATTTTCCATTCTGAGACGACCCAAGAGAAGGTGGATTTCCAGCTTCCATTGCTGTCTGTGTCTATGATGTCACAATACACAATCTGACGTTATCGAACAGATGCAATCGAAAGCAAAACAATGCATAATTACACGTCTGAATTGCATGATTTAGTTAAAAACTCTTCTAACCTCTATTTCCTTCATAAACTAAGACAAACAGAATTAAAAACATTGTTTTTTTTAATCTGTTTACTCATTTTTCGATACCATTTGTGCATGTGCAAAATATATGTTTATCGAGTATTATACTGTTTGATGATTAACAAAAAGCCATGTTAGAATTATATTTAAAAAACAATTGAATAGTGAAATAATTGCTAGACCAAGAGTCAGGTCAAATCTGCCTCCCTCTGTCAGCAATTGAAACAGTATGGAGACCTGCAGTCAGGGGAATCACAGAAACAAGTGACTAGGTAATCACTTATATAAGTGATTTTAGAGCTTTTCTGATGGAAATCCTAAACAACCATAAAATGGCAAACTGATAAAATGCCTTGCTTTGAAAACTCACATAAACTATTTCTTATTATAGTCAAGTACATGTAAGATATGAAATATGCAAAATTAGGAAGCCATTTGACAAGATATTGAGAAAAATTAAGATTTATGACAAAATTTGGCATTTTTTTGGTCATTTTGAAAGTCAATTTTCCATGTGAAAATGAATTTTCCTGATGCCCATGATAATTATTTTGGAAACTTGAATGTTTCAGCTTTAAGTTAAATCAATAAAAAAGTACTGTTCTCGGACAAAAAACAACTGTCCTTGGGTCCTGAAAAAAGCTGGTGTTCAGCTGTTTGATCACTTATATAAGTGATTATTTGGATAAAAATTGATGAAATCACTTATAGAAGTGACAACCAGTAAATTAGTCCCTGTAGTCATCCAGCTTCATTTATTGAAAACAAAATTCCCAAAGATACTATCAAATCAATGTCTATGTTTAAAACATGAAAATTCTTTGTCAAGCCACTAGAAAACCCAAATCATTGCTGCAAGTGCTTACCTTATCACTTGTATAGGTGATTAAAAGGGAAAATCAAGAGAGACAACCCTTACTTTCCATAATTTATCAAGATTCAGTCACTGCTAAAGGTGACTGAATGATCACTTGTTTTAGTGGTTCCCCTGACTGACCTGCATGAATTTATTTCTGAAAACATATCTGCAGTTTGGCTTCTAACTTTTAATTTTGCTTTTGGCTTTTATTTTTCAGCCCATTTTGCTCCTGTAAATTGTAAGCATTTTTACTGCACTGATTATATTGATAATATAAGTCTTAGTAGTTCATAAATCTTAGTACCAGTAGTCCCCCTCTTGAGAGGCCCCCCCTCACCAAAGGCCACCCCTTACTTAAGGCCAGAAACCTCATGCATTAACTGATTTCAGTGCAAATTTACCCCTCGCCAAAGGCCACCCCTCTGACGCGACCAGCGGCCACATATTCTGTCCCTAAATGGTCCAAATTCCCCCTTTTCAAAGGCCATATCATGTAAACAAAGAGGAAGTGCTTCCGGTAAGGGAGTTAATAGCGTAAGGGAGATAATCCAAACAGATTATCTACTCATTTTTGACATCTCAGCTTGTGTGTTGTTTTAACAATTAAATGTTAATTAACATTACAAGCTCATCACAGGTTACCTGTCACTCAATTAAGGAAATTAACAAAGGAAACTCATCATATAATTTAATGACTCTGTGTGAATCATTTTAATTTTAAAGAATTAATCAACTTTATGATATATTTGCAAGCACAGGTAAACAAAAAACAATGAATAAACAGAAATAATTAAGGGCTCTGTAAAACTAAACTGCAGTGTGTGATTTTAATTAGCATTTAGATAAATTTGAAAATACTGATTATGTTATAATAACCAATTTACAAATACATAAAATGTGTTGATGATTTTACATTTACTTATAATAATTAATAAAATAAAATAAATAAAATGTAGATAAAAAAAATAAATCATGGACATTGTCTGACAAGGAATATATATATAATGCAATTCTATATGTAACAATGATGAATAATTATTCACTCCTGTGAAACATATTAAACTAAAATTTTAACATAATGTAGGCTTGCCTTACATACAATGTACATTGTGGTGGGTTACATAGATTGATCATGCATCTCTATAAAAATGTTCCCACAAAATTTCAATCCCCTCACCAAAGGCCACCCCTCTTATAAGGCCAAATTTATGCTGCAAATAAGGTGGCCTTATAAGAGGGGGACTACTGTAGTTCATGTAAACACACAGAAGTTTTATTGAATTAATTATCTAGAGTTTCATTTGAATTAACAACACTGTGAAAAATATAAATGATAATAATTATGTTAAATTTTATAGCTATGTAAAGAACCATGAGCGATGAAGGAGGATGTGTGGTTGTAACTGGATGTGGAATCTTTGGACTTGGTGTATTGTTGTTAGTAATTTTACTGCCGATGAGTTTCTCAGGCTTGCAGTATTATGAAGTAAGTTCAATTTTAAGTTGTTGTAACCATGGTGACAGTATTGTAACCATGGACGGTGAAGGGGGATGTGTGGTTGTACATATAACTGGATGTGGAATCTTTGGACTTGGTGTATTGTTGTTAGTCATTTTACTGCCGATGAGTTTCTCAGGATTACAGTATTATGAGGTAAGTTCAATTTGAAGCTGTTGTAACCATGGTGATGGTGACAGTATTGTAACCATGGTGACAGTATTGTAACCATGGGTGATGAAGGAGGTTGTGTGGTTGTAACTGGATGTGGAATTTTTGTCCCCCGCTGCAAAGCGACAGAGGGACATGGTAATGGTCTGCGTCCATGCGTGCGTGTGTCCGTGTGTGACGTCTTTTGTGGGCGCAACTCCTCAGAAACCGCTGGTCAGAATTTATTCAAATTTTACAGGATTGTTAGTCACCATTAATACTAGATCATATTGCATCCCCATTTTGTTTCCTTAAATTTTGTGGAGTTATAGGACTTCGATTATTTCCACATTGTTGTACAATGGCAAATATTGTGGACGCAACTCCTCAAAAACCGCTGGTCAGAATTCATTCAAATTTTACAGGATTGTTAGTCACCATTAGTACTAGATCATATCACATCGCCATTTTGATTCGACAAATTTTACGGGAGTTATGGGACTTTATCGACTTAATGCATACTATAACATAGGAGGACTTTGTGGACACATCTCGACATAATCCAATTAAGGGATTTTGCTGAAATTTTGCTTGGCTGTTTGCCACCTAATGCAGTTGATCATATCCTGCTGCCATTTTGATTCGCAAAATTTTACATGAGAAAATGGACTTTATCGACTTTACTGCAGCGGCAGGGGACATAGCTACGTGTAGCAATCTTGTTGGTATTGGTGTATTGTTGTTAGTTATATTACCTATGAGTTTCTCTGGCTTGCAGTATTACAAGGTAAGTTCAATTTGAAGCTTTCAATAATGAAACATCTGTTTAAACCACATGTCAACATGAGCTCTAGAGCATATATATTGTAGTTTAGGGTCTAAAGGAATAATTCATTTCAAAGCTCATTGTTGAAGACCTCATGGTGACTTGAAGATGATGAACAACAATAAAAGCATTGGTCCATTGCTTGTTTTTGCCATGTATTTCTAGAGTTGGCATTTACTCAATGTCTTTTTTATTGATTTCTAGTATAGATAAGGTTTTGCATTGAGTTTTCAAAAGGGACTGATACATGTAGGTATATGTATCTGTTTCACACAGACTGTTCAGATTGGATTGTTATTTCATAAACACACACTATACATTGTATTTAAGAAGAGATTGATATGTATCTATTTAACACACACTGTATACATTATATTTTCAGATTGGATTGTTATTTCATAAACACGCACTATACATTGTATTTAAGAAGAGATTGATATGTATCTATTTAACACACACTGTATACATTGTATTTTCAGGTTGGATTGTTATTTCATAAACACACACTATACATGTACATTGTATTGATATGTATCTATTTAACACACACTGTATACACTGTGTTTCCAGATGGGATTAATGCTAGTATCTCCATAGTGCATGCACTCTGTGCTCATTGCTTTTCAGATGAAATTTCCAGTATCAATTTCACAAGCACACACTCTATACATTGTATTTTTAGATGGGATCAATATGTCATGTATGTATTTCATACATACACACACTTACACTGTACACATTGTTTTTCAGATGGGATTCAAAAGACAGAAGAGTACTGGAACAGTACAGTTAGATAAAGTTTACGAGAGTGGGAATCATTTGATTGGTCCGGATTTTGAATTCAAAGTTTTCCAGGCTGATGCCCACTTTCTTAGTCTGTATGACATAAAGGCTTTTACATCAGATAAATTGGAGGTAACTTAAGTTGAATAGATGCATGGCGAAAGAAATCTGTAATATTCTGATTCTGACTGAAGTTGAGGTGGAAGGGATGGTCCGTGGGGTGAGTCCATACTGTTGACCTCTAAGAATCATAGATACTATAACGTCATAGAACACAATAGTCTGACGTCACCATTTCCTTCTTTCATATGATAGGCAAAGCATTTCATGGTTTGATGTTTGCCCCAAATGGTCATACAGTTTTTAGTTATGTTTGCTTTTATGTCTATGAAATATTAGCCTGCCTTGTCCAAAATTAGCTTGTCTTTGGCAGTCTGTTGTTTCCTGCTCTTCCTAAAGTGACATAGCCCTGGTCCATAAGAGCGTAAAATTATTTTGGGGTATACTGTTTTACCCTTGTCTGTCCCTCCAACTGTCCATCTGGAACATCTTCGTCAAAGATTTCTCAGCTTGTGTATGTTGTAATGATTTGATATTTGGTGTGAAGCTTTGAAGTCCCTCACTCATCTGCTTCCTTTTGCCGATAACTTTGATTTTGTTCCATTACAATCAAACCTTTCTTATGTGACCTTCCAAGGGAACCTCAAAATAGGGTCACATAAGACAGGAGGTATCTTAATACAGGTTCAATTTACAAAGAAAGCACTATGAAGGGATATTAAAATTAGGGTCATATAAGACAAGTTTTTGCTTAATAGAGGTGGTCACTAAGGCAGGTTTGACTGTATTTCTTTAGGATTTATCAATGTGTCCATACTTGTTTTGTGTCCACACCTGTATTTTGTCCCCACACACTTAAATTTGAACTTTCATGACTTTTCATATTGATTCAGGGTTCAATGAATTGGGGTATAACTGACTCACAACTCTTGCTTGTTCAAAGTTAAAAAATGCAGGACAATTAAGATGTATGAAATATAAAGTTAGCAAAAGAAGTATTTTGATATACAAACATGAAATATTTTTAAAATTTTAATTGTAATTGCATAAATGAAGCAACAATTCACTCAGCTATATGCTGCAATTTAGTATCAAAAAGACATTATTCCAAATTTTGAACGTTATCTTTATTTCATTACTGTCTTTAAGGTCCATTTGTTTTTGATAATGGACCATAAAAAATCCAAATACCCCACAGAAAAAATTTCAATAGACCACATAGGGATATTTGACAACATTTCTTTCCAGATGAGATTACTGATCATTTTTTGTTTTCTTTTTTTTTTGTATAGCTTTTATTACTGTGTAAAAGAGAAATTGATTTAAACTTGCTTTTCATCTTAGATTAGAAAATAGTTTAACTCCAAAAGTTCCATAAATTTGAGTTCCCTGGATAATTTAATATGTATATCATTTTAATTTCAGTATGTATATTTATTCAATTTAGATTAATTTTAATCATGTTAATTACAGGTTAGAATTTCCTGTAGCTTCCAGTACTTTCTTCGTAACTATGAGTTGAAAGATCTACACGATAAGTTTAACATTGATTATGAAGGTGTGGTGAAATCCAGTGCAATTGATGCTTTGAAAGTAAGTTTGTGTTTGAAGGAACTAACATAGACATGTACCACAGGGTACGATATAATGTATGGTGTAAACTGTTGAGGTGATTAAAGTTTGTGTCAGTAGATACACATTTCAGTGTTCTGTCCAGGAATTGTGAAGGGCAGGGACAAAATTTAAAAAAAAGGTCTGTTCTATGCATAAACAAAGTAAAAAAATGGTACTGGAGTTCGTTTTTTAAGTTTGCAATCACAGAATTTCAATATATTATAAAAACTGCTGTTATTAGATATAAACTGCTGTTATTAGAGTTAAAGCTTAGTTCACCATCTGTTTATTTCAATGAATGAAGTCTCTGTACTTAACCATCTCAGTATTCTGATAAATTACTAGTCAGGGGTTGTCAATGAGGTAATAGCATCAAATGCGATATGAAATCAAGTTTTTTTCAACAACGCGTAATTAAGTTTTTGAATCATCAATGTCAATTTTGTAAAATGATAACTATTATCACAAATTTCTTAAGATCTTTTCCTGAAAAAAATGTACATGGGGTAGGAACGCAAGTCAAAATTTAGGGTACTACCACCATAACTTTATTTTATTTTTTCTCAGGTATAACATGGTATAAGCAACAGGTATAATTAAGTTTAACACCCCCACCAAGGTAATAATAAATAACTTGTGTTCCTGCCCCTCTGTACATTTTTTTCTGGAGAAGTCCTAAGAGACAAATTTTTTCCAGACAAACAAAATTTTTCCCGTAATGGATTGAAATCTTTGAGATGTAATTACCAATCTCAATCAAATATGAATGCTGGTAGGGAGAACATCCGCAAGGATTACACCCTTAAAAAATAAAATCTCAATTTTTTTTTAAACTGTTCATTAAATAAATTAGACTATGATTTGGGTAATGTCAACTGAAACTACATAATGCATGTGTAATAAATAGTTTAGATGTTAGGGTTATTCCATTAAAATGGATATGGGTAGGTAGGAAGGGACTATCAAAGTACCCCAACAACCAACAAATTGTTTTTAGATAATTTTACATAAAACTAATTGGAACATGCTCAGAATGACCTACAACACATTTCCAATCATTAAGTTTCCCCTCCTACCCCCCACATCCATTTTAATATATTTGGAATAGCCCTTCCATAAGGTATAATTTTTGACAAAAAAATTGATACAGAGTAAGGTCCCTTGGTAGATTATATAGGTTCTTTGTTTAATGGCTGATACAAGTTTAAGTTGTTTTTGATGGTAACTTGTTACTAATTATGACACTATGACAATGCTCTGACTACAGTATTTAGACATAATGCCAGATTGTAAATTTATGGAATTCCTTTCATTTTTTAATCGATAGATTAAATTGAGTGGGTGTTTTTTTTGCAATTCACTATTTCTTGTGCATATTTTGCTGAACAAAGTTAGGAATCAATGAAATCATCACATCTGAATGATGTTAAAACATTATTTGAATTGAATTTTGTTTCAAATCACTGTAAACAAAGGGAGAAGAAGAAAAAAAAGAAAATACTGTTATGGAAATGTATTGTGTATTCCACTACCAAAATATAAGGCTTCCAGCACATACAAGCAGCAAACTTGTTGCACACCGTTTGCAGCAACCTTGCAACAAGTTCATTTTTAGCTCACCTGGCTATGCCAGGGTGAGCTTTTGCCATCACTTGGCGTCCGTCGTCCGTCCGTCCGGCGTAAACTTTTCATTCAAAGATCTTCTCCTCTGAAACCACTAGGCCAATTGGAACCAAATTTGGTCACAATAGTCCTTGGGTGGTCCCCTTTTAAAAAGATATCCGGCAGGTCCGTACCTCATCCAAGATGGCCGCCAGCGGGGAACATAGTTTTAACATTGGACCCTATGGGTAAACACATTCAAAGATCCTCTTCTCAGAAACTACCAGTCCAATTATAACCAAACTTAGTCACAATGGTCCTTAGATGGTCCCTTCCAAAAAAGGAATCCGACATGTCCGTACCTAATCCAAGATGGCTGCCAGCAGGACATAGTTTTAACATTGGACCCTATGGAAAAGACATTCAAAGATCTTCTTCTCAGAAACTACCTCTCCAATTATAACCAAACTTAGTCACAATGGTCCTTAGATGGTCCCTTCCAAAAAAGG